>JAWWNH010000297.1:0-102236 GCA_034641385.1 Darevskia mixta
TACGGCAAGGTGGCCTCTTGCTTCCCGCAGTGTCATGCTTGGTTTCCTCTTTTGCATAGACTCTTTTGGTTCCATCACCACAGCTCTTGCTTCCTCTGAAGTCATTCAAATTTGTGGTGGGTCCTTTCGATAGCAGAACAAGCCTTATGAGCTGCTGCGTGCCAAATACTCGATAAGAGCAGCAGATATGGAAAGTCTGAAGGGGAAATTTACTTGTGAACCTGATTCTGATCATAACTGGAAGGTTATCTAGAGTGTACTAGACTCCACTGCATATGTGGTTTGATTGGAAAAGTCAGAATAGCGGGGTTATGCGGGACTAAATCATTAAAAGACAATTAGAAAGAAAGAAAGAAAGAAAGAAAGAAAGAAAGAAAGAAAGATCAGCGTGGCTCCCCTTCTGGAACAGGCGTGCTGGAAGTACATCCAGAGGGCACATGTCTTCAGACTTAGTTCTGCTTTTTAATGTCTGCCTTTGTTCTTGTTCCTGTATAGATTCTTTCACAAATAATGTTGCATAATGTCTTAGTTCCGCATCTCATTTAGTTTACTATCCTTCCCAGGGAGTTACTTTGACACTTAAGTAATAGTTGTTGCAGGACTTTTTGCTTATTGCAGCAAAAAGAGATCTAGAGATCTATTTCTCACTCTGTGACCATTAATATCTAATATCTCTGCCAAGTTACGGTGTTATATTCACAGGGCAAGAATTGTTTCTGGAGGAATAACATACTCACTTTGGTGTGCAGGTGAGTCCATGGACCAATGGGGCCTGTTCACAGCTTCCGTTCTTTGCCCCACCCCCAAAAAAATCAGAAACCCAGATAGCATTACTGAATGTTTTTGAATGGCAAATGCTCTGGCATCATTACAACCAGATCCATTCCAGAATTAAGCACCAAAGGGAATATTATTATTATTGAAATTAGAAACCGTATAGTATCACATCCTACATTGGAAGTCTATTGCAAGACAGAAGGTCTTAATGTGAAAATAAGAGTTTCAGAAGTGAAGTCGGCAATAGTGATAATCCTGTTGTTCCTTATTCATACCAATCATCCCATTTACTTCTGCTTCTCAAGTATACAGGAAAATAAATTGATTGTAGTCCCGGAAGTTTTGTTCATTCTTATTGTGGCTTCGAATGCTTTCCTGACGCTTGTAAAATTCTTGTACGACAACCTATCGGTATCTATGTTCTTGTTACCTGTGCCTCAAAATTGTTGTTGTTTAGTCGTTTAGTCGTGTCCGACTTCGTGACCCCATGGACACCAGGCACTCCTGTCTTCCACTGCCTCCCGCAGTTTGGTCAGACTCATGTTGGTAGCTTCGAGAACACTGTCCCACCATCTCGTCCTCTGTCGTCCCCTTCTCCTTGTGCCCTCCATCTTTCCCAACATCAGGGTCTTTTCCAGGGAGTCTTCTCTTCTCATGAGGTGGCCAAAGTATTGGAGCCTCAGCTTCAGGATCTGTCCTTCCAGTGAGCACCCAGGACTGATTTCCTTAAGAATGGATAGGTTTGATCTTCTTGCAGTCCATGGGACTCTCAAGAGTTTCCTCCAACACCATAATTCAAAAGCATCAATTCTTCGGCGATCAGCCTTCTTTATGGTCCAGCTCTCGCTTCCGTTCATTACTACTGGGAAAACCATAGCTTTAACTATACGGACCTTTGTCGGCAAGGTGATGTCTCTGCTTTTTAAGATGCTGTCTAGGTTTGTCATTGCTTTTCTCCCAAGAAGCCTCAAAATAGTGTATGTTTAAAAGATGGAATATACTTAACTCGATTCAATGTCATTATTTTTTAAATCTCTGCTCTGCCCATTTCACTTTGTTTTTAGCTTAAGCAAATTTCTGTCAGTGTCAGAACTTTTCCCCAGTCCAAAGGCAACAGTGAGGTGAGGAGAGTATATGATGCACATAATATGATGCTCAACCATTCCTCATAAGGCTTGGTTTCCAGACCCTTGATCATCTTGGTTGCCCTCGTCTGTACAGGTTCCAGCTTGTCAATATCCTTCTTCAACTGTGGTGCTCAGAACTGGTCACAGGATTCCAGGTGTTGTCTGACCAAGGCAGAATAGAGTGGTACTATTACTTCCTTTGATCTGGACACTAGACTTCTGTTGATGCAGCCTAGAATATCCCTAGCTTTTTTGCTGCTGCATCACACTGTGGACTCATGTTAAGCTTGTGGTCCACCAAGACCCTTAGATCCTTTTCACATGTACTGTACTGCTAGTAAGCCAGGTGCCCCCACCCTATATTTGTGCATCTGTCTTTTTTACCTGCAGCACACCTGATGTCACATATGATCTTGTGGGGCAGGTGTGTGTGGCTTGGGTAAAATGGACTCACAGGTCATATTAGGGACCTTGGTGGGCCTAATATGGCTCAAGGACCAGAGGTTTTCAGTGTTTGACATAAATGCATGAGAGGGAATATTTTGGGGTATCAATAGAATGTCAGGTAGTTCATTGTTCCACTAACTCAGGCATAGGCAAACTCGGCCCTCCAGATGTTTTGGGACTACAACTCCCATGATCCCTAGCTAATAGGACCAGTGGTTAGGGATGATGGGAACTGTAGTCTCAAAACATCTGGAGGGCCAAGTTTGCCTATGCCTGCACTAACTAAAAAAAAATGGCAGATGTCAAAGGAAGGAACTCAACCATGACCTAAAGCAGTGTTTCCCAACCAAAAACATCTGGAGGCACACTGGTTGAAAAACACTGACCTAAAGGTCACTTATCTTATTTTGAAACTTAAAAGAAAAACTTAAAAGAAAACTTCTTTTGCAGGGGGGCAGGAGAGATGCTGAATAAAATATTATTCAGAGAGCAGGCCTGACATTTGCAATAAAATGCATTGCTATATAATGCTTTCTTTGTTGATTCTGATTTATCAACCTGTCAAAAATCTATAAATATAGAGATGTTTATACAGACATCATGATGTTTATACAGATGTTTATACAGATGTTTATACAGGCATCAGAGCCTCCTTGGCTTTTAGGTTAGGAAACTCATTATTGCTGTGTGTCTGTGGGACATGTCAGACATATCATTATGGGTAAAAGTTTAAGAAAACTTTTGAAACATTATATGCTTGTGACAATCAGTTAATTGTGGCTTCATCCACACTTTCATACCTTACCTTGCTAATGTGTAAATATATCTATATTCCACCTTCATTTCAAGAAATACATTTTCTGAAGTCTTTTTGATTGAAAACGTTTTGTTGGGAGTAGCTCCTTTCAGAACAGTGCCTAGTTAACCGATAAGTGTTTTCAAAATACCAGGAGTATGATAGTTTCCTAAGGGAGGTGGAAACATAACATTACAGTGAAGATAATTCGGTATAGTTTGGTATTACGTGACCCCCAACACACGCCATGCTGGGTAGCTACTGGGTAACAATTGCACCATTGTTGGGATTCTTAGTTCAATGATTAATCCATGCCCGTTTGCATATAAACAAAGTACTGGGATCACAGGGTGATTGAGCTCTACAGGGAATGAAACTTTAAGCTATCCCTCATCATATCAGAGGTAATATACACTTTGTGTTTCATGTTTTCAGCAGGAAAACCTAGTTTCGGGTAATATTTTTTGACCATCTGGATTCATCTTGGATCCATAGTATTTGCATAGCTATGTTCATTATTTTTCACAGTAACAGAGCCACCCGTACTTGTTTCCATGAAAGCTTTACCTCACAGAATTATCTTTATCATCTACTAATCACCAGACAAAAGGAAGCAGGCCTGGCCTTGGTTAAGAAAAGAACTATCAGTTAAGGCTGATGGTTTAAGCAGCAGCCAGTAGTTCATCTTCAGGGATAAATAAAGAAAACTCTCCAATCTGCAGGCGCTGTCGTCTAGGACAGCGTTTCCCAACCGGTGTGCCGCGGCACAGGAGTGTGCCGCAAGACACCGGCTCCTGTGCCGTGGGAAGACACCGGCTGCTGTGCTGCCCTGGGCCGCTTCTGCTTCCGGGTCGGTCCGGGCTGGCGTCGCCTCGGCTCCGCTTCCCGCTCGCCGACCGCTGCCTTCGCCGGGGCTGCCGGGCGCTTCGCCCGCTGCCTCTGCCGCCCCGGTCGCGGTCGGGGACGGGCAGGAGGTGCCGGTGCCACCGGGCTTGCTCGGGGCCGGGTGGAGGTGCTGCCGGGGGGCTGGGCACGGGAGGGGGGGCGGGCGCCTGGCCCGCCGATCTCCCGCTCCGTTTTCGCCCGCCTGGGTCCTTCCCCTCCCTCCCGCCAGGGCGCGCGGACACCCCGCCCCCCGGGGCGGGGGGGTCGGGGTGCATGTGGTGGTGGTGTGCCACGAGATTTTTTTCGTGGGGCAGGTGTGCCGTTGCCCCGAGGAGGTTGAAAAACACTGGTCTAGGAATGCATTTGCCATGTGGATGCAGTACCCAAAAGCGTTTTCGCAATTATCACTAAAAGTGCCTTTGAGACATTCATGTTTTTATGTGTGAATATTCTGGAACAATACAACCTTTAGAATACATCTGAATGCAGCTCTGTATAGGGAGGTTTTTAATGTTTACTGTTTTAATATGTTTTTATATATGTGGGAAGCCTTACAGAGTTGCTGGGGCAACCCAGTAAGATGGATGGGGTACAAATATAACAACAACAACAACAACAACAACAACAACAATTATTAGTAACACAATAAATTTTGTTTTGTGATCTTCAGATGAAGGGTGGTATACAAATGGAATAAATTAAAAGGAATAAAATAAACTGAATAAAATGATTAAAAAGCTGGGAGCTGGGGAGAAGAGGAAAAGAAAAGGAACTAGCTAAGTTGAATAAGTCTTCAGCAGACATTCATGGGAATGGAACAGGCTTGAAGAAGAGAAAAATAGAATGGCCTCCTGAGTATCCAAAAAGGGAAATAGTATGAGGATCTGTGATGTGGTCAGTTCTAAGAAAGAAGCTTCCTGATTGGCATTAGCTCTGACAAAGGAGGTCGATTAATGGCAATGCAGGACAGAACAGAGCTTAAATTCTAAATAACTCAAGTACTGTGGACCAAAGGTAGACAAACTTCCCAGAGGGAGCATGATGTGTCCCCCACCAGAGGTACTATCCCTTAACACCCCTCACACCCCAGAGACATATGATTGATTGATTTACCGCAGGAGGGGGCCTGATGGAGTTGTCCTCTTCCCTTGATGGGACACAGGTGGCGCTGTGGTCTAAACCACTGAGCCTCTTGGGCTTGCCAATCGGAAGGTTGGCGGTTCAAATCCCCCGTTGCTCTGTCCCAGCTCCTGCCAACCTAGCAGTTTGAAAGCACGCCAGTGCAAGTAGGTAAATAGGTACCGCTGCGGCGGGAAGTTAAATGACGTTTCCATGCACTCTGGTTTCCGTTGCGCCAGAAGCATAGCTGTCAACTTTCCCCCTTTTTAAAGGGAAATTCCCTTATTCCGAATAGGATTCCTCGCAAGAAAATGGAAAAGTTGACAGCTATTGCCAGAAGCGGTTTAGTCATGCTAGCCACAGGACCCGGAAAGCTGTCTGTGGACAAACGCCGGCTCCCTCGGCCTGAAAGCAAGATGAGTGCCGCACTCCATAGTCGCCTTTGACTGGACTTAACAGTCCAGGGGTCCTTTTCCTTTACCTTTTATCCTCCTCCCTTGCTGATATCAGTGATAGTTCTGGCTGTCTTGCCCTCCTTGAAAGCAAGATCAAATCCAAGAGCAGATCAGGTGAAAATGTTGAGCACGAGGGAAAGCAGCACCAGTCACATAGTTTTTCCTTAAGACAGCGGCCTTGACAACAGTTGGACTCCTCAATGTTTGTATTGGATGTAGGAGAGGTTCCAGGGACTCATTAAGCTTGCACTAATTTTGTGGCCCATGTGTAAGTTGAATCACATATGTGACAGGTGCTATGGGTGGAAATTTGGCTTAATCCACTGTAGCTTTCTCTGTAATTTTGCAGTGATACAGCGCTCGTTGCTAAGAGCCTAGGCAGCCAATGTAGTGCTCTCCAGATGTTGTCAGACTAGAGCTCACAGCATCCCTTTCCATTGGCTTTGCTGGCTGGAGTTGGCAGTCCAGCAACAGGAGGGCCCCACATGAGCTACATGGCTCAGAGCAGTAGCAAAATAGACACATAGCTCTCAGCTTGTGCAGAGTTCCAGGTGAACCGAGCTCCTTGTTAATAGGGGCTCACCAAAGACATATCAAGAGCCATCGTAGCATGGAATGGCCCTAGCTATCGTACTTATGCTTTGCAGTGAGGATCAAATAACATCTTTCGGATGTGGCTGCCCTTAGAACCAAAGACTTGTAGTGTTGGAAGGGATGCAGAAGCTCATCTGCTCCAACCCTCTGCAACACACCCAGTGTTTTCCAACAGATCAGAGCCTCTGAATTTCATTCTTCTAGATTGATACTTACGATGTGACAGTAACTGAAGACCTGGGGGAGATCCAGCTGATAAAAATTGAGAAACGGAAGTACTGGTTTCCTGATGACTGGTACTTGAAGTATGTCACCGTGAAAACACCCATGGGTGACTACTTAGAGTTTCCTTGTTACAGATGGATTACAGATGACAAAGAGGTGGTACTCCGAGATGGACGAGGTGAGTGCTTTGCAGTGTCCTTGATTAAGACCACTAGGCGAAGCCAGAGGACCTCTTTGCTTAGTTTCTAACTTTACATATTTGCTGTATTACTCCAAGGATACGACTCATCACCCCCAATATGGAAATCAGATTGTTCTGTTCAGTCTAGAAAAGTTGCTAAGTAGCTCCTTGATAGTCCACCAGATTGCATGTACGCACTTACGGAAAATAGTTTATATCTGCTGTATTACATTTCTATCGGGCACAACTACAATAATATTATTTATTCTTTAACCATTGCTAATTAAAAAAACCAACACAAAACAAAACAGTAGTTGAGAATGCACCACTACAGTGATATGGACTTTAAGCAGAATAACATAACATAAGCAAGATAGGAGACTTATCTCCATCTGGTTTCCTAGAGCTCCAGGAACCAACAACAGAGCCAGCTGGCTATCACCCAACACCCAACCAGTCAGGGCCTACATCAAAGCTCAAATTTATATACTTCAGACCCTTAGTGGCTGAGTGCTGCTAGGCCTGATATCTAAATCTTCCGCCCTGTTCCAGAAGTCATTATTGGGATGGTGGGGTGTGCCACATCCTGCCTCATCCTGGTGACATTTATATCTGAAGCACAAACAGTAAATCAAGACAATAAAGCAAAGCAAAAACCCTTGCCAACAAGTATGGAGAAATAACTGTACAAACCAACTGGACTTCCAGAAGGGTGATCTGTTTCCTCCTTCAGCTGTCTCCACTCATCACTGGTGATCCAAATTTATTATTACGGTCACAGACCAGTACCAACCCACATACAGTATCAAGAAAATAATAAACACGATAGGGATACATTTGAATTTGCAATTAGGTATAACCGGGACAATGCAGATATAGCAACAATTAAAAATGTATAAAAATTAAAACTTAGTCACTAAAATGTATTAAAATTATCATTTAAGGCCTTAATCATTATGATAACACCGCTTGTTCCCTAAGTTTTACGGCAATTGCACAGAATTTGGCTACTCTTAGCGTGATCTCAGGGTCCTTGTCCTCCACCAGGGATTTTAGACATTGAAGTTCGGATTCATTTAGAGATTTTTGCATAGTAGGGGTAATGAATACCGAACGTATCTCCCCATAGAAACGGCAGCGTAACAAGGCATGAGAGACCGTTTCTACCTCCATCAAGCCGCAGGGGAAGACTCGTTCCGCATATGGTTTACCCTCAAATCTTCCCTGCAATAAGGCAGATCATCACTGGTGATGGTCCTTGACAAACTAAGCCCAAAGAAATGTGGCCATTGGCTGAAAAAGCTTGCCCACCCCAGCCCAGAAGATTAAGGGTTTGGGACAGGAAGGAACATGTAGAGGAAGAATAGGCAGAGAGGAAGGTGCACATGGCGAACGGCAAAGATGAGGCAGCTTGAAGTTCATAATGACTGGCAAATAATCAGCTGCATGCTTGGCCTTTAGCTTATTAGTACGAAGGAGAGAACTTTGTACAAAGCTGTAGGTGAATTTTTCAGTCTGCATATCTTTTCATCATCTTCCACAGCCAAGCTTTCTGCGGATGACAAGACTCAGGTGCTTAAGCATCACAGACGCAAAGAGCTGGAGGATCGCCAGAAGATGTATCGGTGAGTTTCTTCCTATTTAGCGCAATAATTTGTCTATAGTACCCTGAAGTTGTGATCAAGGAGACCGAGTGTCAGATTCTCTTATCGGTTGTTCAATAGTATGACCATGCCATCTTGTCTTTAAGTCTCCTTATTTTGTGCAAAGCTATTTACAGTGCAGAGTTCAGTTTATCATGTCTGCTCAGTCACTAGCAGAATCCGGAAGTGCCTCCCTTCTGTTTTGGCGCCAACACCAAAGCCTTGGCATCCGGGATTGCCGCCTTTTCCTCCTATGTGAGATATGTGTTGGAACTGACGCCTCCCCCTCCGAGCGAGTCTGCTGGGTGGTGTCAGGTCTCTCAGCAACTCCCTGGACACCTGGCACTCCCTGGCTCCCAGCCACTAACTGCTCCTCCCCCAAAGAGGGGCTGCCAGATTCACTCGAAGATGAATCTGTCGTTAACACAGGCTGCGGGTCCCTGTATGCACTCAGAGCTGGACTGGCAGGGGTGGGCAGATCCCTGACATCCAGCTTTCATTTTACTGTATAATGAAACACCAATGCCTACAGCGCTGTAGCTCTCAAATGTCTCTCAGACAATGCTTGGACAATGCTGTATATTCCATAGAGACTTAGAGCCACACACAGCCATCACTTCTGGCTCCCATTTTGAAACAAATGGAACTGCTTCATAAAGTACAAGGGCATTCCGCATGTTGCATATATGCTGAGTTTGTTAGGCAAGCGTTAGTTTCTACTAGTCGTCCCAGCAATAATACAGCAATTTCTCAACACAGAGATTGTCCGAAATTTTACCGCAAAATCTGGACTTCTCTGGTAACGGGGGAGAAATTCTCTGATTAAAAATGAATCAAATTCATATGAGTTTCAATTACATAAGTTTTCTGATCTAGATCAAAGTAAAGTCTTCTGCACTAATGAGATGGAGAAAATGTGGTGTACTCATGACCCAAGAAACGTTGATTAGTTGCAAAACCTGAAAGGGGGGCATTCATACATCTTTTTAAACCAGAGAATAGAGTGCAATGAAAAGCCTTTTGCGTATTTCATATATGCAGAGACTACAAATTATGGCTGGGCTTGGTAGCAAAAGACACATCTAGGCATTCTCAGGTAACCCAGAGGCACTATTCCACACCCAAAGATAGCTTGCCCAGTTCATAACCACCACCTCCACCCCAGTTGTTGACTAGGGTATATGCAGGAAACAACTAAAAGTTGTGTGATCATTTCTGGGTATCTGGTGGGCAGTAGCAGATGGGAGGGGAGCCGCCACTGTCCTCGCTGGAGGAAGGGACCATGGCAATGTTGTGCTTCCTGTCCTAGCTTGCCCTCATATGGAGAAGCTGCCTTTTGACTTGTTTTTATTTTTAATCAGGTGGGCAGAATGGCACCCAGGCTTCCCCCTGAACATAGATGCCAAATCTCACAAGGAATTGCCTCGAAACATCCAGTTTGACAGCGAGAAAGGAGTCGACTTCGTTCTGAATTATACTAAAGCGTGAGTATTATGGTGGCTCTCATTATTTGGTAGCGATATTCTGGGTTGGTCTGGGATAATGGGGGAAAGGGCAAAATTGATTAAAGTACAATTTAAACATATATTTTAATCACGTAGCACTGATTGTAAATGACGATGTAAAACAGCACATGATTCCGTTTTGAACGAAAAATTCCAGTAATCAGAACAATGGTAACAAACATATAATACTTATGAATATACTTCATAAATGTACAACCCCAATAATTGATAAAAATGATGCTAACACTAATAACATATTCCAATTTTATCTACCCAGCCTGTCTTCTCACAATCTAGCTAAATTTGTAAAATTAGCCAGTTCTAATTTTACAATTACAAGGACACGGGTGGCGCTGTGGGTTAAACCAGAGCCTAGGGCTTGCCGATCAGAAGATCGGCGGTTCGAATCCCCGCGATGGGGTGAGCTCCCGTTGTTTGGTCCCAGCTCCTGCCCACCTAGCAGTTTGAAAGCACGTCAAAGTGCAAGTAGATAAATAGGCACCGCTCCGGTGGGAAGGTAAACTGCGTTTCTGTGCGCTGGTCTGGTTCGCCAGAAGCGGCTTTGTCATGCTGGCCACATGACCTGGAAGCTGTACGCCGGCTCTCGGCCAATAAAGCGAGATGAGCGCCGCAACCCCAGAGTCGGACATGACTGCACCTAATGGTCAGGGGTCCTTTTACCCTTTACCTTACCATTTCGCTTGTGAGATTTAGCTCCCAGATTTATTCCCCTTCATTTAATCTACGTCCTTCATTTCTGAACATTTTATACAGAAGTAATAAAAGTGATGGGAAAAGTGAAATGTGCAAGGAGAGAAATGAAGCAAAAAAAAATTACAGCCAATGACCTCACTGTATTTTTGGTTTTTTTTTAGGATGGAAAATCTCTATGTTAATCGTTTCATGCACATGTTCCAATCTTCCTGGAGTGACTTTGCAGATTTTGAGAAGATCTTTGTCAGAATAAGCAATACAATTTCTGGTAAGATCGGTTGCAGTTGTTGACACTAGCATCACAAGATGAATTAATTTTTATGTTGCTGACCAACATTTTAGTTTGGACGCCATTTAGTAATTTTTCATCTAAAAACCTTTGGGATATGTGTTAGGCCAATAATTATTAGAATTTATGTACCCAGCGGTTGCACAAGTCGAAGGGCACTCAAGAAACTAAAGATAAGTAATGTAAATTTATTAATTTAATTACAACATCAGCTTATACTGTACTGTAATCATAGCACACTAAAGGCAATGTGTGTTAGGAGGTAAACCCTGTAAACGTGTATCTCAGGAGTCAAATCATGGAGTGATAAGCCTGTAGAAACTGAGTTTTCATTTTCACCATAGCAGGGAAGCCTTGAGAGGCCGCAGTAAACCAATAAACATTTGGAGAAGAGGTATAAAACAGCCCACCCACCCCTAATAGTTTTGCACAGTAGAGACCTAGCTAGTGGGGAAAGTCAAGTTCGAATCAGAAAAGTCTACTTAGCTTTCACCTCAAAGTCAGTGTAACTTTTAGTTTTTAAGGGAGGAAAGAGCAGCAAACAAACCGAGCAAAAAAAGGAAGTATTTGCTGAAAGCTTCAGTTTTTCGTGCAGTTTTCAAAACCAGAGTGCAAATTGCAGCTTAAAACTGTGGGGTAACTTGCCTTTATCTTGATTTAAGACAGTCATGGCTAACCTTGACACTCCAGATGTTTTAGGACTACAACTCCCATCATCCCTGACCACTGATCCTGTTAGCTAGGGATGATGGGAATTGTAGTTCCAAAACATCTGGGGTGTCAAGGTTAGCCATCACTGATTTAAGAACAGAGCAGGCCTGACTTAAGGTTGTCAAGAGCACCTTGAAAGTGAAAGGATATTCCTCCATCCACGTTTTAGCCAGGGATGAGCAAATCTGTCAATGTCAATTTCTCTCACTTTTTCATCTTTGCAACGTTGAACTCAGTTCTGAACACTTCTGCATCACTTGAATGCACATTCTTGTACACCTTACTTGGTTGGAGATCTGGACTGCAATATTCCGAGACATGTGGATTTTCTGAAGGAAGGCTACTTGTTGGCTTGCATATTGTTTTGCAAAATGCACATTAGGTAGGGTGAGCTGTCCCGAATCGAATTTCTCCCCCGCCCCATCCTTACTTTCAGCTCTGCATAAGACCACTTAAGAACTAGTGTCAGTTTCAAAAAGCTTTTAAAGGGAGTCCTAGAGGGCTTCAAGTGCCCCATAGCCTCTGCATCATCCCCACTTAATCACCACCCAGTATCCACTCCAGGCATAGGCAAACTCGGCCCTCCAGATGTTTTGGGACTACAATTCCCATCATCCTTGACCACTGGTTCTGTTAGCTAGGGATGATGGGAGTTGTAGTCCCAAAACGTCTGGAGGGCCAAGTTTGCCTATGCCTGTCCTTGACCATGAGTAGGCAGACTAAGGCCCAGGAGCTGGAGCTGGCCCTATCGCCTTCTAAATCCGGCCCGTGTATGGTCCGGGAATCAGCATGTTTTTTCATGAGTAGAATGTGCCCTTTTATTTAAAATGCATCTCTGGGTTTTTTGTGGGGCATGCCTGGTGTTTTTACATGAGTAGAATGTGTGCTTTTATTTAAAATGCATCTCTGGGTTATTTGTGGGGCCTGCCTGGTGTTTTTACATGAGCAGAGTGTGTCCTTTTATTTAAAATGCATCTCTGGGTTATTTGTGGGGCATAGGAATTTGTTCATCCCCCCCCAAAAAAAATATAGTCCGGCCCACCACATGGTCTGAGGGACGGTGGACCGGCCCACGGCTGAAAAAGGTTGCTGACCCCTGCCCTTGACAAACATCCCCATTCTCACAGCACTAAATGGACCTCAGTCCATCTGCCATGCCATTCCTGCTCACTGGAATTTGGCAAGCTCAATACCGGTAGTTCGACCTCCTGCTCTACTTGGTTCCATCAGCAACTAGACAGGGCTACATATGTAGAACAATTTAGCAAAGGAGCCCATTATGTGTATGTATGCTTTTTATGTAACAATATTTTAATATCCAGTAATCTCAGTCTCTCCCAGTGCTTCTAATGAAGACAGCATTTGTGCTGGGCATATTATGGTGTTAAGTAAATTTATCCTGAGCCTCATTTTCAGGCTCTGCCTTCCTTTTTTCTGTTTGGTTTTTATTTTTTTGTTTTACTTGATATAGTTTAATATAGAATAGTTATTATTTTTTGGAAGGAGTTCTGCTAAAAATAGTCTCTGGATTCCCTTCTCTTTCCCCCCTCTTTTTAGAGTATGTGATGCAGCACTGGCAAGAAGATTTTATGTTTGGATACCAGTTCCTGAATGGGTGCAATCCTGTATTGATCCAAAAGTGCACAGAGTTACCAAAGAAATTTCCCGTGACTACAGAAATGGTAGAATGCAGTTTGGAGAGAAATCTGACTCTGGAAGAGGAAATAAAGGTATAAACATAGAATGGATTTATTTCAGTGTTATAGTACTCATCAGTTTAAAAGCTTTTCAGGAAATGTATTGTTATGTACTGAGCTGAATCCTAGAACAATAGGATCCAAAATGCAGCAGTCTGATTGGCCCTAGAACAATAGGATCCATAATGCAGCAGTCTGATTGGTCCGCAGGAGCCACCCAACTCCAGGTGGAAGTGAATCAGCGACCTGATTGGCCTGCAAGAGCAGCCAATCAGGCTCCTGGATGAAGTGAATCCGCAACCTGATTGGCCTACAGGAGTAGCCCAGAATTAGCCAATCACGTGGGGCCCATTGTGTAAATAATGTATATATAGCAGACGTTTTGGGGAAAGATTCATTCTTTGCTACTATGAGCTGAATAAAGAGCATGAAATTCACACTGGACTCCGAGTATATTTCATGTATAGAAGCAGATTGCATTCTTTGGGAAAGGAGTGCTTTGTCATCCAAACAGAAGATTTGCAGTCTGAACACTGAGTTGAAATTCAGTGAATCAGTTTGTATGTAAAGTATGTAATTGAAGGCAACTTTCAAGTCAGGATGGGAAATGCCTACTATACAGTACTATGGGATGCACTTTTTAATGCTGAACAGTTTGTGTGCATGCACACGAAAGCTCATACCAAGAACAAACTTAGTTGGTCTCTAAGGTGCTACTGGAAGGAATTTTTTTATTTTTTATTTTGTTTTGACTATGGCAGACCAACACGACTACCTACCTGTAACATCAACAAGGCCAGTGTTAATCCCCCAAAAGGGATGCCCTGTAGCTGTAGGCAGGACCAGTGAAGGGAGACTTAAGGCTGGATCTCAACCCTGTTCAGCTCAGCCGTATGACCTGGCAACCCAGTGTAGAACGCTCGCTTGTTTTCCTTCTGCCTTGCTTCGGGAGAACAACAGCAGCTGTCCCTCTGCTGAACAGTTTTTGGACCCGGTGTAACTTTACTCTGGCTTAACCTGCTTGCTTTAAGCCAGTTTCTTGGGCATAGGATTGCTGCCCTAAGAATATAGTAAATTCTCAGGGCAGAAAATCTGATGCTCCGAAAAAGAGGCTTAAACGACACACATGACAACACATTTATGTTATGTAAGTTGCAACATTGTGATGTTATGTTTGATCACAAGTAATGTTGCATGTAAAACATATTTCAGTTAATATCTCACCACATTTTCTTAATGCTAAGAACCTCAAAGAGGAGAATGTAGCTAAAACATAGATTTTTCTTTTCATTTGTTGTGGGAAGGTGTATGCATTTTTGTGACTAATGTAACATACTCAAGCAGCATGCTTTATGCTGCCTTTAAGCTCATTTGATTTTCATAAAATTTCTTGCCATGTCACCAAATGAGAAAGTAAAGCTATCAGTAACCTATTCTCCTGGGGGTGGGGAGTAGAGAAATTCTGAGTCATCTTGTATGTCACACTTCTGGTTGTTTACTCCAATTTCAAAATAATGTTGCCATATGAAACTCTTGAAAATTATATTTAGAATGACACAGAACATGTTAACGATATCCAAAAATGAAAGCAGAGTCTGTAGGTTGGCATTTTCATGGAATAACCCATTAAAGTAAACAGGTGTGCATGTTTTCTTTTCTTTTCCTACAGCAAGGGAATATTTTCATAGTGGATTATGAACTTCTGGATGGTGTTGAAGGCAATAAGACTGACCCCTGCACTGTGCAATATCTGTCTGCCCCAGTCTGCTTATTATATAAGAATTTAGCGAAGAAGATTGTCCCTATTGCAATCCAGGTAACCTATGTTTTACCCACTAAAATAATAACCTCTCATTATTGAAAGAATTGTTGACTCTTCCGTTACACTTTCCAGATAAAACAAGCTCCTGAGCCAGAGAATCCTATTTTCCTGCCATCAGATGCAAAGTATGACTGGTTATTGGCCAAAATCTGGGCACGTTCTTCTGATTTCCATGTACATCAGACTGTTACTCACCTCCTTCGGACTCACTTAATTTCTGAAGTGTTTGGAGTGGCCCTGTTCCGGCAACTGCCTTCTGTCCATCCTCTCTTTAAGGTGGGTTAATTGGGTGCTAGGAAGATGTGCATATCAGAGATGATTGTTTTGTTTCGGCAACCTGCAATTTTCTGTTAAATGTGTTGTTAATAAAGGTAATATTTGGCATTGTACAGACGAGAGAGCCCCTGTATATTTAAGGCAGATGAGGCATACAGCATTCTACCATTATAAGACTGGAACATGCTATCTATCTATCTATCAAATCAAGATAATTTGTCCCAGCTCTATGAGATGTGGCAATAAAAAATTACCTCTTCTGGATTGTAAAACGGCTCATTTTTAAAATATTCCACTAAGAAAAGGCTGAGATAACACAGTTAAACAGTCTTCTTATGTGCAGTGTGTGTGTGTGTGTGTGTGTGTGTGTGTGTGTGTGTGTGTGTTTTAAAAAAAACCCTGGCCATTTTAATTGTCTTTGAGCCATTTTAATTTGACCAGTATTAGATAATTAAAGCACACAAACAAACAAACAAACAAACAAACAAACAAATAGTGTCTTCAAGTGGCAAATTGTCTATGATGATTTGTGTCTGAAGCTGGAAGTAACGTGCAGGATGAAGATGGATTAATGGTTCATACCTTGTTAAAGAATGCGCCTTGAGGTGCCCTTGGACAACAACACTATGTATAATTGGCCTGAATTATGTGCATCTGTAAGCCTTCTCTAAACTGCCCAAATTGACAAATCAACGTCTTTGTATTATTTTGCTGGAGGACCCTATTTAACCTTCAATTCTGGTGCAGTGCAGTCCAACATGTTTGAATACTACCTACATGTTGAAAGCCTTTTAGCAGTATAATAATAATAATAATAATAATAATAATAATAATAATAATAAATTGTTGTAGCGTGGGTTAATGATTTCAGCAAGTGATTTCAGCTCTCTGACATAGCAGGCAGGAGACAGCTTCTTCATGTAACAACTCTTTATTCAGGCAAACAAGACTTGGGGGAACTGAGGGTAGGGAAGCTACATTTATAGGGACAGAGGACTGACTAGGAAAAGATACATTTTGGAGGGAACAATCTCAAGCAATCACACAGCTGCTTTTTGGTGGGAACCAATAAGACTGAGGATCCAAATGCAACAACTTGAATGCACCAATAGTAACTGTTCCTTCTGGGACAGGAAGGCAGTTACTTTACCCTAATGTGATTACAGACAATAGTAATACAGATATGATAACCTTTTGAATCAATACACAACAATAATAATAATTTATTATTTGTACCCCACCCATCTGGCTGGGTCCCCCCAGCCACTCTGGGCGGCCTCCAACAGATATTAAAATACATTAAAATATCACAGGTTAAAAACTTCCCTAAACAGGGCTGCCTTGAGGTATTTTCTGAATGTCTGATAGTTGTTTATCTCTTTGACCTCTGCTGGGAGGGCGTTCCACAGGGCAGGCGCCACTACCGAGAAGGCCCTCTGCCTGGTTCCCTGTAGCTTTGCTTCTCACAGTGAGGGAACCGCCAGAAGGCCCTCAGCGCTGGACCTCAGTGTCCGGGCTGAATAATGGGAGTGGAGACACTCCTTCAGGTATACTGGACCGAGGCCGTTTAGGGCTTTAAAGGTCAGCACCAACACTTTGAATTGTGCTCGGAAACGTACTGGGAGCCAATGTAGATCTCTCAGGACCGGTGTTACGTGGTCCCGGCGGCCACTCCCAGTCACCAGTCTAGCTGCCGCATTCTGGATTAATTGCAGTTTCCGGGTCACCTTCAAAGGTATAAACATATAAACTGTATGTTTCTCATACTGCAGATCTGATATCTAGCAGCATCTATCAAATTGTAAAGGAATATGCTTTGAAATTGTCTTCAATGTCCATACACATAGTTTATATTAAAGCTGTAGTTCCTTATTTGAAAGCAAATTGTTTTGGGAACCCATCATATTCCATTGTTAACACTGAAGGAATATTTCATTCTTATCTACTTTCTCTTCTGGTTTACAGCTCCTGGTATCCCATGTGCGGTTTACAATAGCCATCAACACAAAAGCCCGAGAACAGCTTATCTGTGAATATGGCCTTTTTGACAAGGTGAGAGAGCCTTGATTTCATAAGTTTCTACCTCAAGGAAATGTCTTCCGCATAGTTCTTTCAATGACTTTTCTCCATAACTCTTTGGGGTTTAAAATTTATTCATTTAAAATAAGCCACTATGAATCCACATTCTGTAGCAGGAGTTTAAAAATGTAACAATAACACAGTACAAAATTCAAAACGCCAACACTGCAAACAAAAACCAGCAAAAAGCAATAGGACAACTTAAAACAAATCACAGAGGGCCAAACCAAAAACGAATTCTATGGCATGAAAAGGTTTTCACTTCTTGATCAGGAGGGAGGGACTTTTCAAGCTTTCTTCAAGGGGAAATTCTGTTAATATAGGGCTGCTAAGAGGCCCTGCTGCTGCTGGAGGCTGTTCTAGGCTCTTCATGAGATGGATTTCAGATTCTCGTAATAAGTGCATATAGTATATGGAGATGTTTGAATTGAGCCTGGAACCAAAACTATCAGCCAGGACAGATTGCTTCAAAGCAAGTATGTACAAGCAACATGTTAGGCTACACCTATCAATAAATGTTCTGGCCCATGGGGTCACGAAGAGTTGGACACGACTAAACGACTAAACAACAAAAAATCAATAAGTGGTCTGCTACATTCTGCACTAGCTGAAGTTTCCAGACTGTCTTCAAATATAGCCCATGTATAAAGGTAAAGGTAAAGGGACCCCTGACCATTAGGTCCAGTCGTGACTGACTCGGGTTGCGGCGCTCATCTTGCTTTATTGGCCGAGGGAGCCAGCGTACAGCTTCCAGGTCATGTGGCCAGCATGACTAAGCCGCTTCTGGCAAACCATTTACCTTCCCGCTTCAGCGGTACCTATTTATCGACTTGCACTTTGACGTGCTTTCGAACTGCTAGGTTGACAGGAGCAGGGACCAAGCAATGGGAGCTCACCCCGTCGCGGGGATTCGAGCCGCTTTGAGACTCCTTCGGGTAGTGATAAAGCGGGATATCAAATCCAAACTCTTCTTCTTCTCTTATGTCATGGCTGTGTGATGCAGGCCTAGGCCCTCATCTCCAAATCCCCTTGTACAGCAAGATCCTCCCCATTGTTAAGAGCACTCATATTTAAAGCTCTTAACACAGGAGCCAACTCTTAGGGGCCAAGGTCCCTTTGCCCCCCATAAAAGATTTGAGGGGGTTGCCCCCTCCCAAAGTTGATGGGCGAACGGGTGAGCGAAAGAGCGAGCGTATAGACGGCAGGCAGGCTGCCTGTCTGGTTGGGCGTGAGGGTCTGGCTGCACAAGTGGGATGTGTGTGCCATATCATACAATCAATTACCTGTCCCCACATGTTTTATTCAAGTTGGCACCTATTCTATGGAGCCTCCATTCCCATAGCTGTCAACTTTCGGATTTGAAAATAAGGGATTTTTCCAAACTTTCGGATTTGAAAATAAGGGATGCCGCAAGGGCGGTGCAATGGCACCAAGTAGCCTCGCCACCCTGCGCTCCAGAGGCTGCACACGAACGGGTGAGCGAAAGAGCGAGCGCGTAGATGGCAGGCAGGCTGTCTGTCTGGTTGGGCGTGAGGGTCTGGCTGCACAAGGCATGCAAGCTCCGCCCCCAGTCGGTCTCAGACTCCTTATTGGCAGCCGAGCAACGCAGCTGAGGAGCCTCCCTGGCCGGCAGGGAGGGAGAGGAGCTGCTTCCTTTGAAATCCGGGAAATTTAAGGGATATCACCAATCCAGGATAGCAGCAGGAAACGGCATTGGAATAAGGGAGTTTCCCGCCAAAAAGGGGAGGGTTGACAGCTGTGTCCATTCCTTAATGCTCTCTGCCGCTTGTTTTGCGTGCCAAAGGCCAACGCCACCGGAGGAGGAGGGCTTGCCCAGATACTCCAGCGAGCAATGAAGCACCTCACCTACAGTTCCCTGTGCTTCCCTGAAGAAGTCAAGGCGAGAGGCATGGAAAGCACGGAGGACATTCCATACTACTTTTATCGGGATGACGGTATCAAAGTGTGGGAGGCCATAAAGAGGTAGGAGATGGTCTGAAATAAATTTCATTTTGTTATACTGAGAACCAGGAAATTGAGAACAAATCTAACCGAGATCTTGGAAGTGTGAATCTACCTATTGCATGTTCCTTTTAACAACGTTCCACACGAGGTGCTTTTTGAAGGAGCTGAGGATCTTCACATGGCCGCTAGGTCATAGTGAATCCATTTTGTTTTGCTCTGTGACAGACGACTCTAATTATTGGCGTAGGACCAGTATTGGGGACAGGGCTGTCTTAAGGATATCCGGCCCTGTAGTTCAAAGATCCCTTTCAAAATATAATTCATCCAGACTTTTTATTCTGTCTCTAACCTAATGGGATGCTGAGTATTAACATACAAAGCAGCCTGCTGTTGTTTTTCTACAGGGAAATACAGATTTTCCCAGATGCCGTGAAAGCTTGCGACACCCCCCCCCCCACTTCCCAGTTGCATTTTTGACAAAAGTTATATGTGCCTGTGTGTGCGCACTCAGTGTTAATGGGGCAGTTCAAGAGAATGTAAAAGCTTTCAGTCACTTTCCTTGCTGTTTTCTGCAGCTTTGTGACAGATGTTGTTGACATCTATTACGATAGCGAAGAGATGGTTTGTGAAGACGTGGAACTCCAGGCCTTTGTGAAGGACGTCTATGTTTATGGGCTGAGAGGAACCAAGGCTTCAGGTGAGACCTGCTAGACAGATTCTCTGTCCTGTGGCATTGCTGGCTAATAATAATAATAATAATAATAATAATAATTTATTATTTGTACCCCGCCCATCTGGCTGGGTCTCCCCAGCCCCTCTAGGCGGCTTCCAGCAAACGTTAAAATACATTAACACATCACAGGTTAAAAACTTCCCTAAACAGAGCTGCATTCAGGTATTTTCTAAATGTCATGTAGTTGTTGATCCCTTTGACCTCTGATGGGAGGGCGTTCCACAGGGCAGGCGCCACTACCGAGAAAGCCCTCTGCCTGGTTCCCTGTAGCTTTGCTTCTCGCAGTGAGGGAACCGCCAGAAGGCCCTCGGCGCTGGATCTCAGTGTCCAGGCATGAACAGAAATCCATTCCTCCTTTGATCTGAAGCTGAGTTAGAGAGGTAAAATTTCCAGCAAATGAATCCATTCTTCTCCTGGAATAATTGGAAATTTGGAAGAAAATCTGGAATATATGCAATGCTTTCTTATCAACCTGTTCAAAAGTTATGGAAAACAAGATATTAATAACAAAAGAATAGGCAGCACATGCATCAAAATTACTGTTAGCACAAGTGCTTCCCAATACATGATATATGTGCTCTGAACCTCAGTTGTAAAAGAAATATGAGCATTGCCATAATTGATAAAGTATCTGCTAATCTCTTGAAAAAAATATCGAAAATATTGAAAATTCATTAATTGTATTCTACCATTTACTTGCATTAGGGACATTTTTATTCATCCCTATTCTAGTCACTATAATAATGTATGATAAAAGGTAACATAAATAATTTGGGCTTTTTAAAAAAAGTGCAAAAAAATTTTTAAGATCCAAGTCAAATTGATATATTGTTGATATCAATCCAGATCTTTCTTTCTTTCTTTCTTTCTTTCTTTCTTTCTTTCTTTCTGCATTCAATTTTTTTTTACTAATCAGGTTGAAAGCAGCATAGGGTTGGACACTATCACTGAATTTACTGCAAAACATTTAAAAAATACGAAAATTTCCATAATCTGGTTTATATGTATTGTTTTGTAATAAATTAGCTTAATCACAGTTGATCTCGGGGTCCGGGTCGGTTCATATGGAGAAAGGCGGTCCTTGCAGCATTGCAGTCCTGAGTCGTTTAAGGCTTATAGGTCAAAACCAGCATTTGAATTGGGCCTGGAAGCTAATTGGCAGCCAGTGCAGTTGGACCAGGATTTGCTCAAACCGTCTTGCCCCATGAGCAACCTGGCCACTGAGTTCTGCACTAGCTGAAGTTTCCAAACTGTGCTCAGAGGCCAGCCCTATGGGTAGCACATTTCAGTAATCCAGCCTGGAGGTTACCAGAGCATAGACAACAGAAGTTAGGCTGTCCCTGTCCAGACAGGGGTGCAGCTGGGCTACCAGCCAGAGCTGATGGAAGGCAATCCTCACCACTGAGGCCACCTGAGGCTCAAGCAACAGAAAAGGATCCATAAGTAAGAAGCCCCAACCTTTGTAGCTGCTCCTACAGAGGGAATGTAACCCCATCAAGAGCAGGCCAGCTCCCCTTCCATCCAGTCTCATCTCATGGGACAGTGAAAAATAAATGTTCTTGTGTTTCCAGGTGGGGGAGAATTCAGAAAAGTTCCACAGCCTTCCTTTAGTTTGTTTTATTAATTTATTATTTATTATTTTATTTATTTATTTATTTTTATTATTATTATTACTACTACTACTACTAGGTAAAGGTAAAGGGACCCCTGACCATTAGGTCCAGTTGTGACCGACTCTGGGGTTGCGGAGCTCATTTCACATTATTGGCAGAGGGAGCTGGCGTATAGCTTCCGGGCATAGCTGTCAACTTTCGGATTTGAAAATAAGGGATTTTTTCAAACTTTCGGATTTGAAAATTAGGGATGCCGCGAGGGCGGTGCAATGGCACCAAGTAGCCACGCCACCCTGCGCTCCAGAGGCTGCGCGCGAATGGGTGAGCGAAAGAGCGAGTGCATAGACGGCAGGCAGGCTGTCTGTCTGGTTGGGTGTGAGGGTCTGGCTGCACAAGGCATGCAAGCTCCGCCCCCAGTCGGTCTCAGACTCCTTATTGGCAGCCGAGCAACGCAGCTGAGGAGCCTCCCTGGCCGGCAGGGAGGGAGAGGAGTTGCTTCATTGGAAATCCGGGAAATTTAAGGGATATCAACAATCCGGGATAGCAGTGGGAAACGGCATTGGAATAAGGGAGTTTCCCGCCAAAAAAAGGGAGGGTTGACAGCTATGCTTCTGGGTCATGTGGCCAGCATGACTAAGCCGCTTGTGGCGAACCAGAGCAGCGCACGCAAACGCTGTTTACCTTCCCGCTGCAGCGGTACCTATTTATCTACGGTACTTGCACTTTGACGTGCTTTCGAACTGCTAGTTTGGCAGGAGCAGGGACCGAGCAACGGGAGCTCACCCCGTTGCGGGGATTCGAACCGACGACCTTCTGATCGGCAAGCCCTAGGCTCTGTGGTTTAACCCACAGTGCCACCTGCGTCCCTACTACTACTACTACTACTACTACTACTATTCTTATTAATTTAACTCTTTCTTTTTCTTTCAGGATTTCCTAAGACAATAAAGACACGCCAGAAGCTGTCGGAATATCTTACCGTAGTGATCTTTACAGCATCTGCACAACATGCAGCAGTAAATTTTGGCCAGGTACAATTTATCTGGAAGCAGTTCTGTCCTTGAACTTCTAAAGTGGGTTTACACACCAGTCGTCTACGGTTTGATATAGAAATATCAATGATGGGAATGGTGGGGTCACCTGAGTACCTGTTAAAAGGCATAGAGCAGCCTAACCAAAATTTTGTCATCCAGGTGATTTGGGCTGGGCAGATAGCAGTTCTGTCCCCAAACATCTGGCGGGCACCAGTCTTGAGAAAGCTAGGAATGGGATAGAGGAAACAAAACAGCACCTGTGTGACCATCCTATCCTAAAAACACATTAACAAGATCTCTTTTTTTGTTGTTGCAAGAAGTCTTCTTTCATAATGCATAAAACCTATTCACCAACACCACCAAGTATCTAGCAGTGAAAATGTCTGATGGGAGGGATCCTGCTGGCAGACTTAGCCCTGGTGTCAGCTTCAAGAAAAGCACCAGCAAGGGCAGCTGAGGGCTGAAAGCCAGCTTTACTTCCCAGCCTAGCGTCTTTGCTGCTTGGTGGACAATTTGGTTTGGCATGGGCTTGGCCAGGGGCAGCAACCTTTTTCAGCCATGGGCCGGTCCACCGTAACTCAGACCATGTGGTGGGCCGGACTATTATTATTTTTTTTAGGGGGATGAATGAATTCCTATGCCCCGCAAATAACCCAGAGATGCATTTTAAATAAAAGCACACATCATTCTGCCAGGACACTGAGGTCCAGTGCCGAGGGCCTTCTGGCGGTTCCCTCACTACGAGAAGCCAAGTTACAGGGAACCAGGCAGAGGGCCTTCTCGGTAGTGGCGCCCGCCCTGTGGAACGCCCTCCCTTCAGATGTCAAAGAGAACAACAACTATCAGACCTTTAGAAGACATCTGAAGGCAGCCCTGTTTAGGGAGGCTTTTAATGTTTAATAGATTATTGTATTTTAATGTTCTGTTGCAAGCCGCCTAGAGTGGCTGGGGAAACCCAGCAGATGGGCGGGATATAAATAATAAATTATTATTATTATTATTATTATTATTATTATTATTATTATTATTATTCTACAGTTGTACCTCTGGTTACACTTGCTTCAGGTTGCGTTCATCACAGGATACGAACACGCCGAACCCGGAAGTATCGGAACGGGTTACTTCCGGGTTTGGCAAGTCGCGCATTCACAGAAGTGCAAAATGACGTCATGCGCAGAAGCGCCCTGCGCACATGCGCAGATACAGCACTTCAGGTTACGGGCTTTTCATGTTGCGAACGGGGCTCCAGAACGGATCCCGTTCCCAACCAGAGGTACCACTGTACTCATGTAAAAACACCAGGCAGGCCCCACAAATAACCCAGAGATGCATTTTAAATAAAAGGACACATTCTACTCATGTAAAAACACACTGATTCCCGGACTGTCCTTGGGCCAGATTGAGAAGGCGATTGGGCCGCATCCGGCCCACAGGCCTTAGGTTGCCTACCCCTGGGCTTAGCCAATGAAACGCTTAAATCATAGCTGAAGTTCACACTGAATGTTAAGATCAGTAAGCCATAGTTTCTGTGTTCTGTGTGTTAGCCATCGTGCTGTGTTCAAATGGAACAATAAGCCACAGGCTATTAATTTTCTTTTATTTAAACCACACCTTAACGTGATATGTGAACCAGGTCAGAGGCATACCAGACTGAGGAGGAGGAAAAAATGACAAAAGGGAGGAAGGAGGGGTTGCAGTAGATTAGAGATAATCCGACTGCAGTTTCACGAGAAAATAAAGGGAAGACTTTGGAAATGCTCAGAATTGAGATGTGGTGAGGGCAGAGGAGGGCCAAAGTTTGCACATCTGTGAAGTACAGGAAACCACGGTATTTGTAACAGTTAACATAACAGTTTTGAGAAGATGAGAAATGAGGATAGCTGCCACGATCAACATGCATGTTTCTGCACCTATCACCTGTTTAAATTTCGGAAAATACCTCATGTATTGGTACATCATGTTATATAGTGCAGTTCACTTAAAGTTCTGTTTTAGGTATCTGCGTTTTATGTGTTTCTTTTGATGCATAAAATCAGCGAACCATGTGAACTGAAACTGCTGCGAAAGGGCAGGTTGCCGAATCGCAATTCTCAGTTGATGCTAAACTTGCCCATTTTCTCTTTAGGCATTATTTCCCCTAAAAATAATCTGCTAATCTGGGGCATTATTTTGAGCTATTCAGGCTAGTGGCAGCTGCTGGTTCTTTACATTGGTGGGACACAGGATAGCTAATGATAGGTAGTTGGCTGCAGTCCTGAGCACACTCCTATAAAAGAAAGTTCCACTGGACGCAGTGGGGGTTACTTCTGAGTAAATGCGTAGGGTTGTGTTGTAGTCACAGCTAAATCACATTTCAGCAGTATGCCTGCTCGTTACAGATTGTGTCAGTACATCCTTCCAATAGAGAAACCATCATAAACAGTTATTTTACCACACAAAGTCCAGTCCAAAGCAGGTTTAGTCAGCCCTACTAAATACATAGGACTTGAGGAAGAAGAGTTTGGATTTGATATCCCGCTTTATCACTACCCGAAGGAGTCTCAAAGCGGCTCACATTCTCCTTTCCCTTCCTCCCCCACAACAAACACTCTGTGAGGTGAGTGAAGCTGAGAGACTTCAGAGAAGTGTGACTAGCCCAAGGTCACCCAGCAGCTGCATGTGGAGGAGCGGAGACGCGAACCCGGTTCACCAGATTACAAGTCTACCGCTCTTAATCACTACACCACACTGGCTCCAAAGAAAGTGTATTAGACATTAGGGTTTTCTATTCCCCGCTCCCTCCACTGCCTTTACCACCAGCGTGACATTCACAGGGGCGGAAATGGGCAAAAAACAAAAAACCGTGCCCCATTCCAGACTCTGGAATAAATTTCATCACTTTTCAGTTATGACTTCTTATATTAGCTCATCCTGCATTAACAAAGAGGAAGTGGAAATGAGAATCCTGTCTCTTCCTTCTAGCTGCAGCCCCCTGCAGCCCTCAAAAACATGTTCCAATGTGGGATTTGTGGGAGATGAGAGGGAATGTGGATGAGGGAATATTGATTAATATTTCCTATCCCAGCTTGTGCTAACAAGCTCCAAACTAGCAGAGTTTCTCATCCCCAATAAAGCGCAGCAAAGCGTGGCGTTTAAGTTCCTATGAACTTCTAGAATAAGGCAGATCCTGGCACATATTTCCCCTGGTTCCCTCTTAAAAGAAAATACACGACACATAAGCTTATAAAAGTATAAAGGTTTTACTCACAGTCATTTCAAGCTTCTACAGTCTCAGAAAGGCAGGCTAGCTTAGATTAAATGTATGTACATGTGGACACTCTCCTTAAGGGAGAAGGGTCCACTTGGGCCCTCTTGGCTGGAAGCCAAGAGTGCATCTCTTGAGATGTTGCATCTTCGGAGTCCTGGTGGGAAGAGAGGGAGAGTAGCAGCTCACCTGTATCTTTGAATAGCTACAGGTAAGGCCACTCCCACTTCTGGTCACACAAAGGAAGTGATTTCAGTCTTGGCACAGGAAACTCTACCTGGAGGACCAAGTCCCCTTTGTGTACACTCTAGGAATGTTGTGATTGACTGCACCAGTGTTATACATCCCACAAACCCCTTCTCAGTCTGAACAACATTTAACAAACATAAAACAACTTTATTCAACCACCCAGAGTCCCAGCTTGACACGCAGGTTCTGGAAACTCTCTCGTGGCAAGGGTTTCGTGAGAATGTCCGCAGTCATCTCCTGAGTATTACAGTAGGACATTTCTACTAGTCCATCTTGGATCATCTGGCGAATGAAGTGATACCTGACCCCAATGTGTTTTGAACGTGCAAGGAACTTTTCGGTTTGCGCTAGCTGCAGGCAGCCTTGATTGTCCTCCATCAAGCTGACAGGTCCTTTTCTCGGCAAACCAAAGTCTGTCAGGAGTTGATCCAGCCAGATGATCTCTCTGCATGCTTCCGAAGCTGAAATATATTCACTCTCTGTGGACGATAAGGCTACACATTTCTGTTTATAACTGCCCCATATGATAGGTGCATTTCCAAACATAAAAACATAACCACTTGTGGATTTGTAATCCGCTTTATCCCCAGCCCAATCTGCATCACTGTACCCAACCAACTTAGGGTCCCTTACAGCTGGCAATTTTAATCTACAATTCATTGTACCCTTGAGGTAACGCACCACCCTCTTGACCCCACCCAAGTCATGTTCAGTGGGAGAACTCACTTTTCTGCTTAGGATCCCCACTGCACTTGCTATGTCAGGTCTGCTGGTAGTAACCAAATACAAAAGTTTACCAATCGCTGACCTGTATTCGCTGTTGTCTGGCAGCAGCTTCGAATCTTGCTGATTCTTTAGAAAATCTGTGGCCATGGGTGTCGCGACAGGGTGTGCACCTTGCATCTGCATGCTTTCTATCAGTTCTATTATCTTCTGCTTCTGGCTGAGAAGAAATGAGCCGTCTTCTTCTCTCTCAATTTGAATTCCAAGTAATACTGGACAAGTCCCAATTCCTTTACTTCCACCTCTTTGTTGAGATGTCTGACTATGTCTTTATAGTCTCTGTCATTGGACGTTGATATTAATAAATCATCGACAAAAGCCAGAATGTAAGAGAATTGTCCATTTCTGTTCTTAGTGTACAGGCACTTGTCAGCTGTTGACTGCTTATACCCAAGCTGAACCAGCATTTCATGTAATTTCTGGTTCCATGCTCTTGCAGCTTGTTTCAAACCGTAAATTCCTTTCTGAAGTTTACATACAAGATGTGCCTCATTTTGCTTGATAAAGCCTTTGGGCTGCTTCATATAAATCTGTTCAGAAATCGTCCCATGAAGAAAAGCTGTTGCTATGTCGACATGACGGACTGATAGGCCTTTAGATGCTGCAATACTTAGAAGTAATCTAACACTGCTGTATCGCACTGTAGGCGCAAATACTTGATCATAGTCTTCGCCATACTGTTGTGAAAATCCTTGTGCTACAAGCCTAGCTTTGTAGCGTTGCACCTCCCCTTCTGACCCCTTCTTAAGCTTGAACACCCACTTGGACCCAATTGCCTTCTTACCAGGAGGTAGCTCTGTCAGGGTCCAGGTCTTGTTGCGATGCAGTGCATCCATCTCTTCCTGCGCGGCTTGCTTCCAGAGACTGGCCTCAGCAGCTGGCAACCGTTGAACCTGTTCCCACGTGGAAGGTTCCTGTGGTGGCGCCGACCCTGCAAAGTAGGACAGTCGTAGTGGTGGAACGCCTCTGTTGGACCTGGAGGAACGTCTGACCTCTGGCTCTTGTTGAACCGCATCAGCTTCCTCATCTCCTTCCAATGGCGGCATCCCTGCATACGGGTCCTCTTCGTCTCTGGAGCCTTCTGACATCTGGTCCTCCGCGTCTTCTGGGGTGTCATCTGTAGGGGGTGCTACAACACTAGGAGGTACAATACTAGGAGGTGGATTAGTTTCTGGTATGGCTTCAAAAGGAAAACTTACAAACTCCTCTGTTGGTGGCTCATTGGAACAGTCAATGGCTGTGTTCCTTGTGTCAGCCTCCTCATGCCAGTGCTGCAGATCTGGATCATCCTTCTGCCTGGATGGAGCTACTTGCGCTGACTGGATTTCTGAAACATTAATCTCATATACACCATTGATTAATTTCCCTTGAGCGTAAACCTCACCATTTTTCATTACATTGCATTTTCCATTGGCAAATGTAACCTTGAAACCTTTCTTGTCTAAAGCAGACACACTAAGCAAGTTACAATTCAATTCTGGGACATATTGAACGTTAGGCACAGTTGTTTCAAGAGATTCATTGTTCACCTTGAATTTCAAACGCATTGAACCTGCACCTTGTGATTTTAGAACATTTCCATCAGCAATCTGGATTTCAGTCCATTCACTATCATTAATTTCTCTGAAATATTCTCTTTTATGCGCAAAATGGCTTGTGGCTCCCGAATCTAAAATAAATTGGTCACTTTTCCTTTCATTTCTTTGCACATTTAAACTCTTTTCTTGCAGTAGAAATGTACGCTCGTGACCCCCCTTCTTTTCACCTTTTGGTTGAAAGGGGCGGGACTTATTCTTGGGCTTCTGGCAACTCCTTGCTATGTGCCCTTTTAAATTGCAGTTATGGCATATTATATCTTTGGACACCTCCCTGGACCTGGGAAATTGCTTAGAAACATAACTTGTGTCCATTTTCATTGGATTCCTTTGTGGAGAATCAAGGTAATCTCTGCATTCCTCTCTTAAGTGATTTGCTAGTTCATTAAAAGTCAAATCTCTGGTGTGATCCATTATACTCTTAAATGAAGTAAATTCTTTTCCTAATGATGCCAGCATAAAAGTCACTTTGGTTGCATCATCAAAAGCTCTGGGAGTTAGGGCAATCCTTTGAACAATTTCATTAAAGTCCTTAAAATGCCCTGTAAATTGTTCTCTGGAATTCATCTTTAACTTCAGCAGTTTATCCAATAAATGTCTATAAGAGTTCTCTGATGATTGTGCATAAACCCTCTCAATATCCTTTAGAATCTGAGATGCATCACTTTCATAGTCAATCAGAGATAAATGCTCATCTTTCAAACTGCTCAAAATTATGTGTTTAGCTTCTGCATCTTGCCTTTCCCAATCTGCTTTCTTGGTTAAATCAGCAAAATCAGGTTTGGGATCTTTCACCGCTTTAAGCACTTGTTTTGCACCAAGATGCACTAAAAGGCGCTGCTTCCATTGCACAAAGTTACGATCATTCAGCAGCATAAAGCTTGATCTTGCTTCACTATCAAAACCTGAGCTTGCCATCTTAATCCTCAAAAATTTAAAAAATTTCCAAAATTTCAAAAATTCCCAAAAATGGTTAAAATTCAAAAATCAAAACTTAAAAATCTCAAAATGCAAACTAATCTTCACTGCCTCTGAGGTCTGTGAGCTCTGAGGGAGGGGAGGGGTCGCTAATCCCCCTTTCACAGCACAATGGAGAACAAAAGACCATGTGCTTACCAGGAAGTACAAACAGAAAAATTCTACTCTGCCAAAAATCACAATCCAAAGCAATCCTTTAAAAATACACAAAATACGCAGTTCTGGGCCTCAAAACCCTTTGTGGGAGATGAGAGGGAATGTGGATGAGGGAATATTGATTAATATTTCCTATCCCAGCTTGTGCTAACAAGCTCCAAACTAGCAGAGTTTCTCATCCCCAATAAAGCGCAGCAAAGCGTGGCGTTTAAGTTCCTATGAACTTCTAGAATAAGGCAGATCCTGGCACATATTTCCCCTGGTTCCCTCTTAAAAGAAAATACACGACACATAAGCTTATAAAAGTATAAAGGTTTTACTCACAGTCATTTCAAGCTTCTACAGTCTCAGAAAGGCAGGCTAGCTTAGATTAAATGTATGTACATGTGGACACTCTCCTTAAGGGAGAAGGGTCCACTTGGGCCCTCTCGGCTGGAAGCCAAGAGTGCATCTCTTGAGATGTTGCATCTTCGGAGTCCTGGTGGGAAGAGAGGGAGAGTAGCAGCTCACCTGTATCTTTGAATAGCTACAGGTAAGGCCACTCCCACTTCTGGTCACACAAAGGAAGTGATTTCAGTCTTGGCACAGGAAACTCTACCTGGAGGACCAAGTCCCCTTTGTGTACACTCTAGGAATGTTGTGATTGACTGCACCAGTGTTATACATCCCACAGGATTGTGCTGCATGGGACTGAAGCTACAATGAAAAACCCTTTTTGTATAAACAGGAGTGTCTTCCAGCCACACAAGCACCCTTTATGATTAATAGGTAAAGGTAAAGGGACCCCTGACCGTTAGGTTGAGTCGAGAACGACACTGGGGTTGCGGCGCTCATCTCGCTTTATTGGCTGAGGGAGCCGGCGTACAGCTTCCGGGTCATGTGGCCAGCAGGACTAAGCCGCTTCTGGTGAACCAGAGCAGCGCACGGAAACGTCGTTTACCTTCCCGCCGTAGTGGTACCTATTTATCTACTTGCACTTTGTGCTTTCGAACTGCTAGGTTGGCAGGAGCTGGGACTGAGCAACAGGAGCTCACCCCATTGCGGGGGTTCGAACCGCCGACCTTCTGATTGGCAAGCCCTAGGCTCTGTGGTTTAGACCACAGCGCCACCCGCGTCCCTTCTGCGTCCCTTATGATGAATAGAGATTCCTATATCTTACTGGCTCTGTCCTGTTATTTCCCAGTACGACTGGTGTTCCTGGATTCCTAACGCCCCTCCAACGATGCGTTGCCCACCACCTACAGAAAAGGGGAGCGTCACCATTGAGTATATTGTTGAGAGTTTACCGGACAGAGGGCGCTCCTGTTGGCACCTTGGTGCTGTTTGGGCCTTGAGTCAGTTTCAGGAGAACGAAGTAAGTGAAACTTCTAAGATATTCCCCTCATATATCTCGGTCATAATGCATGAGGCCAAAACTGAGGGTCAATGCTTAGCTTGGAAATCCATGTTTTTCCATCGTGCTTTTGGAGCATTTTGATGAGTTGTCCAAAATTTGGGGCCTGTTAACATTCCCCATAAACACACCTCCAGACAGCTCTAACTGCAGGAACGGAAAGATGCTTTAGTGTTTGCCAATTCCTATGTGATATATCATATTTGCTCACTAGACAAGGAAGGGGATATTTTTGCAGTGTGTCAGAATTAGCTGCATTATTTCTTTTAGACCATTTCCCAACAGATACGTTTTGTGACTTCTTTTCTAACTAGGTGTTCCTGGGGATGTATCCAGACGAACACTTCATAGAGAAGCCAGTGAAAGAGGCCATGAGGAAATTCCGCAAGAATCTTGATGAAATTACCAGTTGCATTGCTGAGCGGAACAGGAACAAAAAACTCCCCTACTATTATCTTTCCCCGGATCAAATACCTAACAGTGTGGCTGTTTGAATTAGCCTTTTCAAAGACATGAAAAGGCAGTGAACTGGAGTGACAATCGTGGCAAATTATCTACAAGCAAATCAGCTGGCTTCAAACCAAATTGGGTCTTAATTTGTATTAGATACTATTGTAGTTCAAGCTTTCTTTGAATATCTATCCTTCATATATAATTAGTTGATACCGTGTTACTGTTCGATAATAATTTTTATAATTATCAGGAAATACAAAACCTTAAGGAACATTTTTTTTACTTTAAAAACAGAACCTTTACCAATGGAGAAACTCTATTCCGCACATTTCTTTCTTACTTGTGGTGAGACATCTACCCAGAACACCTCTGTTTTGGAAGCTGTTGCCCCCTTTTCAGGAAGTTTTTGTTTTTAGGAACTGAGTGCAATATGATTACCATAAAGAATGTTTGTTAGCTAGTCTGGTTGTTTTTACAGGAGCTCAGCAGCAATTTAAAAATGTCTCTAGTCTGCTTTTGTTGGGGTTCAGAACAACAGATGAAGGATGGTCTGGGGGGGGGGGGAGACACAGAACTGGGGAAGAGTGAAGCCGAAGAGGCGTTTGAGCAGAAGCTTGACCCTACCTCACATTTCCAGAGCCAGTGTGGTGTAGTGGTTAAGAGCAGTAGACTTGTAATCTGGTGAACCGGGTTTGCGTCTCCGCTCCTCCACATGCAGCTGCTGGGTGACCTTGGGCTAGTCACACTTCTCTGAAGTCTCTCAGCCCCACTCACTCCTTCAGGTAGTGATAAAGCGGGATATCAAATCCAAACTCTTCTTCTTCTTCTTCCATGCCACCCAAAGGCCCACAATGTTATCTGAGGCAGAAGGAGGACGAGTAGCAACAGAAGTTGCTCCGATCATTTGCCATAAGAAAGAAGATCCCCTGATCATCACACACACACACACACACACACACACACACACACACACACACACAGCATTGTTGTGCCATGTAATACCACATCAGTGAGAAAGGATTTCCTTCCAGGGAACTGGAGCTGCAACAGTCCAGTTGGAGGTTCACCTCTGTAAGGTGAGCAGGCTGGACTTAGCAGTTTTCAGCCAATTATGAGCTCTGAGCTCTGCTCGCTTTGGATATGCACACAGGCTTTCGAATGGGGCCAGTCACGGTTTCAATGACCCCCTTCAAATGCTTGTGACATTCCTGGTTGTTGTTTTTATAATGATAAGAATACTTACAAGTCTCATACATGCCCAGTTGGGGGGGGGGGTCTACCAGTTGCCTAGCAGGAAACAAGGTCTCATCTCCCCAAGTCAGAAGAGTGGTACTATTGGTCCTTGACCATCCACAATATAATATATAAATACCAGCTTTCATTGGAAGGTTCTGTGAAAGATTTTACAGCTTCCTTAAGCACTTTGTTGAACTGCTTCTGTGATTCCTTAACATGTAAACAAAAATCCTTCCTTACATGTTCAGTGGATAAAGTGAATTATTATGTCCCCACTTTCTTGTTGGTTTGGTTCTGAAGGTATTTAAAATAATGTAAAAACAATGTCATTCTTATTCAGCATGCAAAAGCTTTGTGTTTTTTAAAATATGACGTAGCTGGTCCTGAAATGCACTTATTTACTAAATTGGGGAAAGATTGATAAAATATCAGAGCAACCCAAGCCCTGGCCTAATAGTCATAGCCTGTCAGAGTACTGCACCCACAGGCCCTGCCACTCATGCCAGCTGGGGCAGAAGGGGCAGGCAAAAGCCTGGAGCTGGATCAGCCCCCCCCCAATGCCCTATTTTGGGACTGCCTGTGCACTGCTGTCACTGGTAGAAAGCCTACTACTGGTGGTTACTGCCTCCTGCCCACATTTTTGAGCTGGTTGAATTGAGAGCTTTATGCCAGTGGAGTAATGTGAATGTCTATCTTGTGGGCAGAGCCTGGTGGAGGGAGACAGGGCCGATTAGGAGTTTGAATCTGAATTTAATTATTCTGCTGGCAACCCATTAATTCTAGTTGACATACTGTTGTATAATGCAACAGTGATACGAAGTTCGAATCTTTGCGAAGTGCATAGATTTAGTTAGTGCATTGCACTTTGCCTGCATGTCTGCTCGGAAGTAAAACCCATCAAGCTCAACTGGTTTTATTCCAAAGTAAATTCACAATAGGATTGCAGTCTAAATTGTTTTACATGAAAATTATGCAGGGTTTTGATACAGTGAGAGATGAGCACCACTTCCTATTTTTCAGATAAAAGCTCATCAGTTTTCTGTTCACCACAGTGACTACATAGTGCTGACTGCAAAAATCATAAGAACTTTTGCTTGTCCAACAACTTCCTCTTCCAAGATATCATAGTTTCAGTTCCACAATTGCCAAAATAAGATCACTGATCTATTTCAAGCCTTTTTTAGCAGGTCTCAATTCCAGTGCAATCTTGTTGTTCAGATTCATTTTTATCACAATTAAATTATCCTCTTTTTCAAAATTTGAGTAATTTGGGGGTCCCCCCCCCAACCTGGTTAATCAACTTCTGTAGTATATTAAATAACACTGAGATTTTCAATATTTCACCAGGTGCTTCATGCTTCCTTTGCTATCAGTAGAACACAGTCCTTCACAAACGAACCATGGCAAGGAAGGCATTAGGATTTCTTTGGAATATTTCCATGATAACTAACTTTAACCTTTATGATACTTGGAGGATAAAAAACCCAACTACCAAGGATATAACTCATTACTCAGAGGTACACAAGTCAGGAGCTAGACTAGATGCTATTTGGGTCTCCAAAAAAATGATATTATATTTAGAGAAGGCCGAAATTAGAAACAAGTCAATCTCAGACCATAACCCCGTGTCCGTACATATGAAATTTAAGAGACAGACAAAAGGGAGATGGAGATTAAATGAAGAATTATGGAGAGAGGACAAAAGAATAAATAGAATTAAGGAAGCAATGAAAGGATTTTTTGAAATAAACGAAAGTCAAGATACAGATGGGGCGATAGTTTGGGATGCTAGTAAGGCCTATATGAGGGGTCTGGGAATCCAGATGATGAAGGAGATTAAGAAGAATAAGGAGATAAATATGGTAGAGATTAACAATCAGATAAGAGACAAGGAAAAAGAATTAGTAAAAAACCCTAAGAGTGAGGAATTGTTAAAAAGTGTGAAAGATTTACAGTTACAATTAGTAATGTTAGTTAATAAAGAAGTAGAAAGAAAGATTCTCTGGACGAAACAAAGATATTTTGAACAAGCTAATAAACCGGGGAGGATGTTATCATGGCTGGCTAAAGAAAGAGCGATGGACAGAGTGATTAATAAGATAGTAGAAGAGGGGAAAGAAATAATAGATTCAGAGTATATTAAAAAGAGTTTTAAAGATTACTATGAAAAATTATATAAGAATTCGGACGAAGGAGATGAAAAAGAGATAGTAAGTTACCTATTGGAGAATGGGGTTTCAAAGTTAAAAATTGAAGAATATAAATGGTTAAATTCAGAAATCAAAACGGAAGAAATAGAGGAAGTAATAAATAAGATGAAATTAGGGAAATCCCCGGGTCCGGACGGCATAGCGGTAAGTTACTATAAAAACTTAAAAGAAGTAATTGTCCCAAGATTAAAAACAATTATGGGGAAAATTTTAGAGAAAGGGGACATTCCGAAATCCTGGCAAGAAGCCATGATAACACTCCTTCCCAAATCAGGATCAAATTTAAATTTAATTAAGAATTATAGACCCATCTCCCTACTGAATATTGATTATAAGATCTTTACTGGAGTAATGGCAAATAGATTGAAGGTGACTCTGGGTAAAATAATTGGGAGAGATCAAGCGGGTTTTCTCCCTGATAGACAAATTAATGATAATACCAGAACAATATTAAACCTATGGGAATACATTGAGATGAATCCAAGTAAAAAAGTTGCAATGTTACTTGTTGATGCCGAAAAGGCTTTTGATAGTCTAGCCTGGAGATTTATGATGAAAACACTGGAGCAAATGGGAGTTGGAGAGAAATTTTTAAGGGGGATAAAGGCAATTTATAAAAAACAATCGGCTAAGCTAATTATAAACAATGAGATCTCTGAGGACTTTAATATAGAAAGAGGGGTGAGACAGGGCTGTCCCCTGTCCCCATTATTATTTATAACAGCACTGGAGCCATTGCTTAATAAGATAAGACAAGATAAAGAGATTAAGGGAATTAAGGTTGGGAAGTATGAATATAAGGTGAAAGCTTACGCCGACGATGTAATAATTACAGTTGAATCTCCAAGTGAAAGTTTACAAAAGGCTCTGGTTAGATTGAATGAATTCGGGAAACTATCAGGGTTTAAATTAAATGAAGAAAAATCCAAATTATTAATTAAAAATTTATCGGAAAATGAGAAACAAGAACTCGAAAATACCACCAATTTAAAAATAGAATCGAAGGTAAAGTACTTAGGCCTGACTATCACAAATAAAAACAACGACCTATTTAAAAATAATTATATTGTAAAAAGGAAAGAGGTTAAAGAATTATTGAAGAAGTGGGAAAACCTGAAACTATCATTGTTAGGTAGAATATCTATGGTTAAAATGATTATCCTCCCAAAATTTATGTTCCTCTTCCAGTCAGCCCCTATAATTATTGGTTTGAAATACTTAAAGGACTGTCAAAAAGACCTTGCCAATTTTATTTGGCAAGGGAAAAAAGCAAGGATCAAGCATGAAACCATGATTAAATCGAAAGAGAAAGGCGGCTTCGGAGTTCCAGACCTGAAAATTTATTATGAAGCCGCAAGTTGGAGCTGGATAATTGAGTGGATAAAATTGGAGAATAAAGAATTATTATGGTTAGAGGGTTGGGACAAAATATTTGGCTGGCATGGGTATCTGCTATATGATAAAATTAAATTAAATAGAGGATTTACAAACCACCTGGTCAGAAAGGCATTATTTGAAGTTTGGGAAAGGACAGGAAAGAAGGTAATACAGACAATCCCATGGTGGACTTCCCCAATAGAGGCTAATTCCACCTTAAAAAGTAATTGGGAAAAGAGATGGTTGAGATATGAAAGTTTAGTGGAAGAAAAAGGAGAGAAACCCAAATTGAAGGATTATGGAACCTTAAAGACAATGGGAATAGGTTGGCTGGAGTATTTTCAATTAAAATCTACATATGAAAAGGATTTAAAGGACAAGCGCTTCCAGAAAAAAGCAACCAAAATAGAAGAGGTACTAGCAGGTAAACAGAAAATTATCTCCAAAATGTACAAGATATTAATTGAAGATGAAAAGGAAGAAGAACTTAAAAGTAAGAATATTTTAAAATGGGAACAAGATTTTGGACATACAATAGATAAAAATAAATGGGAGAAGTTTTGGTCTGAAACAATTAAATTTACGGCGTCCTATCAAATAAAAGAAAGTTACTTGAAAATTCATCACCGGTGGTATATGTATCCTGCTAAATTAGCCAAGATTAATAAATCAGGAGAAAGTCGATGTTGGAGGTGTAAGGAAGGGTGTGGATCCTTTTTTCACATGTGGTGGACATGTCCAGCAATACAAAAATTTTGGAATATGATCCATGAGGAAATTACCAAATTAATCCAAGCAACTCATAATAAAAGACCTGAGATGTATCTATTAGGTCTAACTGATAAAAATATCCCCAAAGATAAAATAAATATTTTTCTCTATGCTTCAACGGCGGCTAGAACCTTAGTGGCTCAACACTGGAAGGGGACATATGTCCCGACGATAAGAGAGTGGCAAACTAAAGTAGCAGAAAGTCTAGAACTCGCGAAGCTGACAGAGGTGATCAGAGGCGGAACGAATGAGACAATTCAGAAACAATGGAAGTGCTTTAATGACTATATGAATAAGCAAGGTTTGAGTGGTAGATACTGGCTGCACCTAGAATAAGAGAAATATAAATAGATTAACATAAGGGATACAATATGTATCTAGTCATTGACGACAAGGAGAGTAGTCCAAGAGGATAGAGATAATTAGAAGATGAATGAAAACAGGAAACGTCGTATGGGTAGTGGAAGTCTTTTTATTAATATTGTTTGAAGAATTTATTTCTTTTTAATATCTGAAAGAGAATTTTGGTTAGAAATTCCACATGGATCTTTTCTTCTTTCTGTTTTTTCTTTCTTTTTTCGCTTTCCCTTTCCCTTTTTTTTTTTTTTTTTTTTTTTCCTTTTCTTCTTTTCCCCTCTCTCTCCCTTTCCTTTCTTCTTCCTTTCTGAGTAATGTCTTATTTATGCTCTATTAATGCACTATGTTAGTTCCACTTTTATGGGAAATCACTTGAAAAACCTTTTCTGAATGTATGCTCCTTTGTATCTGTAACTTAATATGTAAAGTGCTGAAAGAATCTCAATAAAATCTTATTAAAATAAAAAAAAAAAAAAAAAAAAAAAAAAGGATTTCTTTGGAATATTTCCAATAGTGCTCACTGCCATCGCTGTGAATTGACCAGCACTGGATCTCCTATTTTGGTATGGGAACGCAGGCAAACAGGCAAAATGTAATGTAGTAAACCAACATTTATGCACTCAGCCTAAAACCACATCCCTTCAAGTACAGCAAAGGAAGGCAAACCCATCCCTCATGTTCCCCAGAAGCTGTGCAGCCGAGCAGAGCTCTAAGCAGCCCTTGGAGCTGACTCCATCTTCAACAGAACAAGGGCAATTGTGGTGGCAGCTGGTTGGTTAAAAGTCCTTGAGGAGAAAGATTCTCTCTTCCTCTATTTTGTATTTTAACAGAAGAATAGTTGCCCGAAAATAGTGATGAACTCAGCATGTTTCCAAGGCCACATTTCAATCCTTATTTCCCCTCAGTTATTTTATGCTTGATATTGTTACGGCTTAAAGGTGTTTTTAAAAACAGTAAAGTGGTTTATAAATGATATTAAATAAATAAACAGCATTTTATTCCTGCGCCAGTGTCTTTTCACTCTCTCTTTTTGTAGCTTGGAGGAAACTATTTGGGACTGCCTCATACCAGTTTCCAGTTTGCTCCCTATCCATTCCAACTGAAATGGATTTTTAAAAGGCTTAAAGCTATAACCACAGGGTAACAAAACTCCGTTCCTTCACCCTGATCACCTGTGCAGCAGACTGGAAGAATCTGAGCAGCTTCCCCACCCACCCTTTTCCCATGCATGCCTCTCCCAGCCCTTCCGGTTCTCCTAGCCCTTTTCCTCCCAGTAATAACATCCCGAGACCCATAGCGCTCCATTCCCTCGGCTTCTTTGGCAGCAGGATTCTAGCTGCTCTGCACTGCGAGTAGAAAGCCTTTTGTTTGTGTGGCAAAAGGGGTTTGTGCGTGGTCTACCTAGCAGTGATGGCTAACCTTGACACTCCAGATGTTTTGGAACTACAACTCCCATCATCCCTAGCTAACAGGACCAGTGGTCAGGGATGATGGGAGTTGTAGTCCCAAAACATCTGGAGTGTCAAGGTTAGCCATCACTGATAGAGATTATCTTGTGGCTGGTTACAACCCCCCAGGAGTCAATTTGGGAGCAGTACCCACAAACGTTTCACAAAATTCCAGCATGCCCCTGGTCCCCCCAAAAGTTGGGGACTCCTACTAATGACTAATGTTCCCAACGATTTATTGATAGCAATTTTGAGTCAGTTTGGGTCCAATGTTCTCGACATTCTGTCTTGGCTGCAATTTTCAGAAATGCCTGAAAGTCTAGTTTCCAATACTTTGAATCGGCTAACAAACCAGGCAAAGTACTTGCCTGGCAATTGAAAAAAAGGGAGAGTGAGAGAATAATTAACTTACTTAAAATAGATGATCAGTTAATTACCAAACCGGAGGAAATAGAAAGAAGATTTGTGGAGTTTTATAAAGATTTATACAGAGAGGGAAGCGAGACAAGCAAAGATGTTAAAGATTACCTAGAGGAGAAAAATACATTAAAGATTTCAGAGGAACAAAGGAAAACACTAAACTCGCCAGTAACAATGTTTGAAATACAAAAAGCTATCAAGGAGGCTAAAAGTGGTAAAACACCAGGCCCAGATGGATTGCCATCAATATATTATAAAAAATTGGAAGAAGTCATAGTAAACCCTCTTAAGGAAGTTATGAATAAAGCTCTGAAAGAAGGAGTTATGCCCGATACATGGAAGGATAGTTTTATTTCTTTAATACCGAAACAAGGAACGGATAAGCGAATAATGGCCAATTTCAGACCGATAGCCCTATTAAACAACGACTATAAATTGTTTTCATATATTTTAGCTGAGAGAACAAAAAAGATCCTTCAAGAAATTATACACAAAGATCAAGCAGGTTTTCTTCCTGAGAGACAACTACAGAATAATATGAGAAATATGATTGACCTTTTAGAATATTTGGAATTAAGGATAGATAAACCAGCTGCCTTTATGGCGGTCGATGCTGAGAAAGCGTTTGATAATGTGTCTTGGAAATTTTTACATACGATATTTCAGCAGATGAACTTTGGGAATCAATATTGTAACGGTATTAAAGCAATATATACGACTCAAAAGGCTAGAATAATTGTGAACGGGAACATCACAGAAGAATGTATGATTAATAAAGGAACAAGGCAGGGATGTCCGCTCTCTCCATTGATTTTTATTTTGATAATGGAAGTCCTAAATAATCAGATTAGAGAAGAACAAAATATCAAAGGAATTATGCTTGGAAGAAATAGATATAAGTTGAAGGCGTTTGCGGATGACCTCATGATAACAACGGAGGATCCGAAAAACAGTCTATGCAAAGCATTGGAAATAATGCAGGAATTCGGGAAAAATTCAGGATTTAAATTAAATTACAATAAAACTAAGATATTAACCAAAAATCTATCGATAAAAGAGAAGGAAGAATTGGAACAAGCAACAAAAATTAAAATATATCCAAAAATAAAATATTTGGGAATTTGGCTGACTACAAAAAATATAAACCTTTTTGAAGATAATTATGTAAAATGTTGGAAGGAAATTAAGAGAGATTTGGAAAGATGGAGTAAATTAAATTTGTCATTTCTAGGACGGATCTCAACAATTAAGCTAAACTGTTTACCCAGATTATTATTTCTATTTCAAAATATTCCGATAATAGATAAATCAAAATGTATAGAAAATTGGCAAAAAGAAATATCAAAATTTATTTGGGCAGGAAGACGTCCAAGAATCAAGCATAAGGTCCTCATCGATATCAAAGAAAGGGGAGGCTTTGGTCTCCCGGACTTGAAACTATATTATGAGGCGGCATGCCTGACGTGGTTGAAGGAATGGTGTCTGCTTAAAAACACAGAACTGTTAGATTTGGAGGGGCATGACACCCATTATGGATGGCATGCATACCTCCATTATGAGAAACATAAAGTCCACAAAAACTTCCTAAATCATATAGTAAGAAGAGCTTTATTTAAAACATGGGAAAGATATAGAAGACTTTTGGAATCTAAGACTCCAAAGTGGATTTCCCCAGTGGAAGCGATCTCAGTTAAAAAGAGGAATATGCAAGGGAATTGGATGACTTATGAAACATTGTTGATAGAAGAAGAAGATACAGTTAAATTAAAAAAATATGAGGAGATAAAACAGCAACTCTCGGGATGGTTAGACTATCATCAAATAACAGGAGTTTTCAAACAGGATAAGAAAATAGGATTTAATAAGGAAGCATCTAAGTTCGAAAGAGGAGTCTTAAATAGTAAGGTTAAAATACTATCAAAAATGTACCATCTTTTGTTAGAATGGGACGTTAAGGAAGAGGAAGTGAAGACAACCATGATAAAATGGGCACAAGATATAGGCCGCCCAATTATGATGGAGGAATGGGAAAAACTTTGGGGTACGGAGATGAACTTCACAGCGTCTTATAATATAAGGGAGAATATGTATAAGATTCAACATAGGTGGTACCTAACTCCATTAAAATTATCAAAGATATATAAGAATGTGGCAAATGTATGTTGGAAGTGTGGAGAAGGTGTGGGCGACCTATACCATATGTGGTGGCTGTGCAAAAAGATTAAGGTATTCTGGGGTGCAGTATACGAGGAGTTAAAGAAAATGCTAAGAATCACCTTTCGTAAAAAACCAGAAGTATTCTTATTGAGCATCATTGGGAAAGAAATCCCAAAAAAAGATAAAGAGGTTTTTCTGTATGCCACAGCAGCAGCCCGGATGGTGATCGCAAAAGGTTGGAAAGAACAGGAGCCTCCGGAATTATCAGACTGGCTGCACAAATTACAAGAGCTGGCCGAAATGGCACAGTTGACTAATAGTATAAGAGGCAAATCTAGGCAAGTATTTAGAGAACGATGGGATAAATATAGGTGTTATGTGAGGAACTATACTAAAGGGACAGTACCTATGCTGGCATTCGAAGGACCTTGGTGAGAGAATCAGTTTGGTGAGATAATAATGTTCACAGATAGATATATGAATGTAAAGTAAAAGGAATAAGAAAGGTATAATAAAAGTTTTGCATTCGTTTGTGGGAAAAAGTATACGGATGGGATGGATTGGAAGTCGATCTGAGTAGGATTATTTTTGAGATCAAGGTTATGTATTTAGTTTCTGTTTATATGGTTGGTAAGCAATTGAAGGTAATGATAATGATAGAAGCTTAAATAAGTTTTAAACTTTTGTTTATTTTCATCTTTTTATTTATACTGTACTCAACATTTAACATTGTAACGTTATTGTAAAATTGTTGCTGTTGAAAAATAAAATAAAATACAAAAAAAAAAAAAAGAAAGTCTAGTTTCCAGTGTTTTTAGTCAATGACCATTACAATGTAACTCCAAAGCAACAATGTAAGCTGTCAGCCCTTAAAACTGCAAAGTTCTCCAAATCATTCCAGGATAAAATCATAGATTTATGAATAAGTGCTTTTAGAGATCTTCAGAAGTAACTTGGAAGTCGAACGGAATCTGTTTCGGAAGTCCGTTCGACTTCCAAAACATTTGGGAGCCAAGGCGTGGCTTCCGATTGGCTGCAGGAAGCTCCTGCAGCCAATCAGAAGCCGCAGAAGGCCTGCTGGATGTTTGGCTTCCAAAAGAACGTTCGAAAACTGGAACAATCACTTTCAGTTTCTGATCGTTTGGGAGCCAAAACATTCAGCAACCAAGCCATTCGAATTCCAAGGTATGACCGTGTATCCAGTTTATCCAGAGCTACTCCAGTTGCTGCACCATATAAAAAGCAAGAGACAATTTTAGCAACAAATTTTTTTATTGTCATTTCTAACAAATGATGACCGGTCACAATAAAGTGTCTTTATAGCATCCAATGAATGGGCAGGTGACATTTTAATTGCTTCCAAATGGGTGTGTGCCACAGGGTGTTTTCACAAAAATGAAGCAACACTGTTTGACCATTCGGGACCCACTTATGCCTTTTAAGAAACACCACCACTTTGTTCTTATTATAAATCTTCCCGCTTACAATAAATTTCAGATTGGAGAAGCAATCTTCTCCATTTGAATATTTCGATTATCGAGGGGAGTCAGGGAGAGAAGAGAGTTCTTGTATGAGGGTTATTACATAAAAAAAGTAGTGGGGACAAAATACAACACTGTTGCACTCCCTTTATGTAAATATTGAATATAAAAGACAGCCTACAAGTGCAGTTCAATTTTTTGCATCATTATAACAACAGCCATTTGTCATTTATCCAGTGAATTGGCTGTAAAGTTTTTCCCCAAAGTCAGATGAGAGTTCAACAAATACAACACACAACTTTTTTTGGTGGACTGCTAATGTACTTCTGTAAAACATTGTCGGCATCATTGATCAATTGTACTATTGAGAAAGCCAGCCTGCATTGGCTACAGGACTGACCTGCTTCTCTTCAATCTATTGTTCTAACTTACCTAAAAGATGTCATGCATATATTATTATTTTTGTGTGTGGGAACAAGACAAATTACTGGGTAACAGTTTGGTGAGTTGCCCCACCTGCCTTTCTTAAAAGATTTGAACTAAAATACTTGACGTTGAGAAAACTAGCAGCATGTCCTTCGTATTCAAGGAACAGTCAGTACCACCAGTCCTATCAGTTTGCAGCAGGTCTCAGAGCAGGGGTGCAAACCTCTGCCCCACGGCCAAACCAAACCTGCCAGACCCCAGTGCTGACCCAGGTCCAGCCACCAAAAAACATAGTCCAAAAAATCAGCCCTCAGTGCCTTAACCTGCAGAATTTTTTTTTTGAAAAAATCCCTCTCGTGGGGTCACAATTTCACCAAAAATCTGACGTTATCCAATTCACTCAAAAATGGTGCCAAACTGTTGCAAATTCTCCCCTGAAAGGTTTGGCAGTGCAAAAAGAACGTTTCACCATAGACCAAAAAAATCAGCCCACAGGGCCACAATTTCACCCAAAACCTGACGTTATCCAATTCACTCAAAAATGGTGCCAAACTGAGATTCTGCACCAAGCCCCTTGCCAGCCCTGTGCTTGGCACTTGGGCAGAGCAAATGACTCTCCTATGCCTTAAGAATTACTCATTCCGTTCTGCATCTTTTGAACATCCCCTCTGTATTCTGGGAAAAATTAAAACAAGACATGTAAAACAATCCATTAGTAGTTAATTCGATTTTTTTAAATGATAGAAAACTGTAAAATGGCATCTTTAAAGCCTTTTCATGCTTTATAATTCACATTGTGTCATCTTTTGTATTCCCAAACCTTGTAAGGCTCTTGCTGTGTTTGATAATCTGTATCATTATTGCTTGTCTCACAGTATGTTAAAAGTATGAAAAGATGCAACAGAATTTATTCAGGCTCATGATTTTTCTTTAAAATTCTTCCACTTTGTTTCTAGCTAGGCAATCTTTGTCAGTGCCAAAACTTTTTGTCCAAATGCACTTACAGTACATTCTTCAATGCAGGAAAATATAACATACAGTGCAGATAAGGAAGGAAACCCAGCTGATTAAATAACAAAGGGAGTGATGCTAATATCTTAAACTTATGACATGAATGAATGAGAGATTGAATATTTTGGAGGCTTACTAATATTTCAAGAACTTCATGATTTAGCTAGGCCAAATACAGGGGGGTTGTCAAAGGAAGGAACATCAAACTGCAATCTTAAAGTATTTAGAGAAATCTGGCTAGTAAATCAGGTTCTTTCCACCAGAACTCACTGGCCTTTGCATCATGAAAAGCGTCTTACTGTTATAGCACGGCTTCTTCTCTTCTCCACTGTGACAGCTCAGAAATGTCATTGTGGATAAGGCTCTTTATAGAAAGGGCTCTTTAATAATCTTTGAAAATAATGTTTGCTATTTTAAAGTGCACCGCTTTTCATGAACACAATCTCTCAAGTCTTTTCTCTTTAAACACATTTTGTCAGAACTCGCACTGAAATTCAGGCAGGTACACTTCCATCATGGGAGATCTTACAGCAGAAACATGATGGGCACTGCAAAGATTATTGAAGCAGTGGTGCTAGGAAAGGAAAGGCCTTTTAGCAGTTGGCAGTCAGACAACCTGCTTTTCTGCCCCGCAGAAGCCCCCCTCTAAAACTAAACATTTGTCCTGTTTTTAAGAGCAGGTAAAATTTGTTCGCTACAGTGTTCTTTTCCTATTTTCTCAACTAGAAAAAATATATACCTTTAAAATTCAGTAGGCTGAAACTCTTAACACGTAATATGTTTAGAATTATTGTTCGAGTAAAAATTAAGGCACTTAGCATGCAATCCTAAGGGCCCCTAGGACAAATCAGATCAACTCCTCCTATGCTGGAGACGGAGATCTGATGTCAGGAGCAACCTCCCAACTTCTGGCTCCTCCAATGCCCTGGCCAAGCCATTGTTAGAGATCCAATATCAGCAGGGCCAACCAAAATGGAGAGCATTTGAAGGTCCACCGCCCCCCTGACACACACCCAAACTGGAGATATCCAGTCACGCTCTTGAGTAATATAACCACTTTCAAATTCCCCTCCTCCCCATCTTTGGATTGCACTAGAATTAAGATTTCATAAATTTACAAAGCAATACGATGTTAAATACTAAATCATACACGTCATGGTCGTCATAGTAAACAGTAAAGTACATTTAAGTTTGATACAAATAAGTTCACAGTCACTGGTTTTGTTTATTACATTAACTAATGATGTTGGTCTAAACACCTTTGTTAGAGAACTTTGATTTACAAAAGTTCTTTGGAAATGAATCAGAAGTTTATAGAAAATATTGAAACAGTCAAAATGAAAAGCAGAGTTGTATGTGGCCACATGGACCAATGTATTTTTCAAGTTATTTTAAAGGATCCTAGTCCCCTTTAGGAAGTGTGATCAGCTGATGAAAACAACCAACACCACACAGTTCACTTTATGAATTCTTGTTAAATGTTCTACTTGAAATTCCCAGGTGGAAATAACAGAAAACATACATACAAGCAGCGTCCCAAGGCCTTCAAAATGCATCATCAAAATTCCCTTTGCAACTCTCTGTATAAGAAATTAAAATTATATCCATGAGCCTATCGACTGAGTCTTCACTCTTCAGACAAGCAATTCAAAACACTGAAATGATTCTACATTTAATCTATGGTTATATCAATTTTTCCTTGTTACAAAACTCAAATGTGCAATATTCCCAGAAAAAATATACTCCTGGAAAAATGCCCAGAGAACATTTAGTGTTAGGCTTAAGAATGTTTGTAGACTCTTAATATAAACCATGTCTCCTTTTTGTTGTTTTAAGGCAAGTGGTTAGCTCTATGTTGCAACTGAGTCTTGATTAAGTCAAAGGAACAAACCGAAAAGAAATTATTTTTTAAAAAACAAAATAAAAACAATTAAGGGAGCAATCCTGTGCTCCCTTAAAAGGGTGGCAAAAGGGTCGTAAGATGCTGTGGACCTCTGCTACCAGAGAGGGGGGACAGTCTGCTGTGAGCTTTGCAAGTGTGGTAGTGAAAATCTATGTTGCTGTCGCTGTTCTGATTATGACTGAGCAAGGAACAGCAGTTGCTGGACGTGTGACCAGGGAGTTTGTGGATCTGCAGGATAATATGGCTACTTGTTCCCCTGGCACGTCTCCAAAAAGGTCCTTAAGTGCTGGTGCAGTTAATTCTGTCCCACTGGCTGCAATGGGAGGGAACAAAATTGAAAAACAAGGGGAGGGGTGAACCACACCACTTCCTGCTCTGGTTGCCACAGATCTCTTTTCCTCGATAGGTAGGATTGCTCCCTTAAAGTGCTCTATGCTTTGCAACCTCTTTTTTCCTGTTACAATATTCAGCAACATCTCACAGCTGGAACTTAAGCCGATTGCTTGAGGTAATATTAGAACAACATTAGGACTTGCAGGCTTACAAGTGGTGGTGGTGAGCCGCCTTCCTGATATGCTTGCTTTGTTTGCAGGAAGTAGGGATGGAGGAGAAATCTGTAGAACTGGTTCCTAAGTGGATTCGATCAGGGAGGCTCATGAGCCAGATTTTTTTTTCATTTTGGAATGTGCAGCCCTGCAGGTCTCATAATAATAGGGTGGTCTGCGGACTCCAGTGCTGCCTCTAGCAGTTTTTCCTTTTAGAAGTTTGCTTCTACAAAGTAAGAGCTCCAGAAGTCTCGCAGATGCTCACAGCTTAGAACAACTCCTGTGGTGGGTTTTTGACATTGTGTGCACCCAACAGAGCAAGTCTGGGCAGGGGGAGGGGGCTGCCGCGTGGAAAAACTGGGACAGCCAAACTTTCCCCCCTCCCTCTCAGAGTGGCAGAAAGCTGTCAAGTCCTGCTGCTCTCTATTCAACTCTAAACACACCACAGTATGAAGCCCCCACACTAGGTGCTCTACGCTGCGAGTGGCCGGAAGACTTCTGGAGTTTTGCAAAAGGGCTTTTGGGGGAACAGATTTGAGGCTGGAGCCCTCAGACAGCTTTTTAAGTACTTTTATTTTTTTGAACAGAGATTTTAAAGGATGGGGTGGACTTAGTTGCATCCCCGAGTAGTCTGTAATGGGTCTGTCCATCCCTTGCAAGGAAGGTGTTTTTTTTACGTAGCTGGGAAGCATTTAGACATATCATTTATGGATAAAGATGGCATGCTTTAGCTCCTAGAGGTCGCTTTTGGTTGTTTCACGCAGCAATGGTTGCTTCATCAGTTCTTACATGGCCCTGGAATAGCGGAGGATGGGTTTTTTTGGGGGGACGGGGGAAGTAGGCTCCAAAAACTGACAACTCTTTACAGAGGACAAGGATATTCCACCTCATTTACAAATCTTGCAATCAATCCTGTATTTCTTTCAGGTCAGCTTGAGATTTGCAACCCTGGCAATGTGTTTATTAAGTGCAAAAGAAAAAAAGCTACACCAGCTCAACCTTTGCTGATTTTGAGCTGCTGAGCAGGGTAAACAATGCTGGTGCAGATCTTCATGGAGGGAAATATGCTAGATATGAAGAATGTTTGCCCTGGAGTCTTCAGGCTCCGTATAATGTAAACTGCTCATTTCTGCATGATGACTTGCAAGCATATCTGTATTTTCAAGATTTGGTTCAATAAGCACTGGTTTTTCAAATATGTTCTTTTTGCTTGTTTCTGGACAGTTCTGAACATATATAACACGGTTGTAAGCCTTAAGTCTTTTCCAAAGCTGTATGTAGACTTTGCACTGAACATACATGAACAAAATTCCTCCAGTGAAACCAATAGCTACCACTACTAGTTTAGTCCAAAATGGCCACTCTAGAATACCTAAAGGAAAGAAGAAAAGAGAAAGTTTAAAGTGCTGGCATAGTGCGTCTCTGTTAACCAAGATATAACCCACCAAAATGTTTAAATTCAAGGTTCTCTAGACTGTGGGAACAGATGTATTGTAAGATCTAAAAACATTGTGCAAACACATAAGAGAAATTGCATTAAAACTGATGAAGCAAAATTGTACATTTGGCATAAATTCACTCAGATTCTGCTATTTCTAAAGAGCAACAAATCATATATCCCATCCTTCTCCCAAAGGGGACTAGGGCAGCCCTAGTAAGCCAGTTAAAATATATAAGGTGGAATCAAATACCTGCTGGAAGTGTCAAGAGAAGGAAGGCACTTTTTCACATGTGGTGGCCATGTAACATAGCAAAAGTCTTCTGGGAAATGATTTATAAAGAGTTGGAAAGAAATGTTGAAAATAACTTTTGTTAAAAAACCAGAAGCTTTCCTTTTAGGTGTAATCGGTAGAGAGGCACCCAAAGAACAGAAAAAATATATATTTATGTATGCTACTACACCTGCCCGAATGGTATATACCCAAAGACGGAAAGAAGAAGCAGTTCCAATGAAAGACAATTGGCAACTAAAACTGATGAAATACGCAGAGATGGCAAAATTTACCGGAAGAATTACAGATCAGGATGAGAGACAGTTTTTTAACAGAATGGGGAAAGTATGTTGAATATATGAAGACAAACTTTAAACAATTACAAACGTTAGCAGAATTGACATAAACACCTGCAGCAAGAAATATTTAAAAGGGAACATAAAGAATAAATTTGTAAATAGGTTTGAATTGGTTATGCAGTAAAAAAAATGATATAAAATAAGGAACTGCAGAGAGGAGGGAACTTGAAGAAAATGAATTTGTTTAGATTTATTATTTGTTGTTAATACATTGTAAAATGCAAAAATGCAAAATAAAAGTACAAAAATACAGATAAAATACAAAATACAAAAAATAGAAAAGATAATAATTAAAAAGTAATTAAATACTAATAGAATTTTAAAAATAAATAAAAAGACCCATGAAAAATACAGGTAACAAGAAGTAAAAGGTAAAGGGACCCCTGACTGTTAGGTCCAGTCATGGACGACTCTGGGGTTGCGGTGCTCATCTCGCTTTATTGGCTGAGGGAGCCTGCGTACAACTTCTGGGTCATGTGGCCAGCATGACTAAGCCGCTTCTGGCAAACCAGAGCACCACACGGAAACACCGTTTACCTTCCCACCGGAGCGGTGCCTATTTATCTACTTGCACTTTGATGTGCTTTCGAACTGCTAGGTGGGCAGGAGCGGGGACTGAGCAACGGGAGCTCACCCCGTCGCGGGGATTCGAACCGCCGACCTTCTGATCAGCAAGCCCTAGGCTCTGTGGTTTAACCCACAGTGCCACCCACGGCCCTTTTTATACAAGAAGTAGTCTCTTCTTAATGAAGGCAGATTGTGCCAAGATCCACTTCCTCTTTGCACGTGCAATGAGTCCACATTTGTTGCACTATCAGCTGCTGAGCAAAGTTGAAGGAATCAGATAGTTTAGCATTTAGCATTTATTTCAAACTTTAAGATAAGATAATTTATTTATTGTCATTGCACAAGTACAAGCACAACGCTATACAAGTGCAACGAAATTGCATGCCATCCCGTAAAAAACAGAAAGAAGAAGAAAAAAACAGCACAAAACACGGTGTTTTTAAGCGGTGTTTATGTTAATCATGATTACTTGAATCAAGCTAATCTCATAAGTTATAGTTTGAAATCAGTTTGTTTCAACTGACCATAGTTAAGATTTGCTGCAGTTCAGATTCAAGGCATTACACAGGCACCATGACTAAGAAAGCCTTTTCCTCTATGCATTTGTCTAATCCTTTTACAAAGCCATCCAACCTGGTGGTCAGACGGCCAGCTGCACTGAGCCTCTTGGTAACAACTCATTATTGCAAGCCAGAAGCAACTCATCCTTTTGCCAGACTCTACTCCAAGGATAGCCGTAAAAAAGAACTACAAATGCTGTAAAAGCTGGGCCAGCCTGCTTGTGAAGAGTGTCAAGGAAGATTTAGCTGCTGACGTGACCGTGGCCTGTTGCATCTTCCACGTCATCTGTGAGATGAAGGAGGACGTTCTTCTGCAGAATCATCTCAACCTGACTGGGCAGGGAGCAAAAGAAGATGAAGAAGTGGTGCTTGCAGGCTGTGAACTAGTGACCGGTAAAGTCACTGCACAGAGATTTCCCTCATAGCCTATGCTAGGTATCTGAGTTTCCAGCAGAGAAGTTTCACAAATCCGTTCACCACAGGTCAGGCACCTTTTGGGGCTACTAGCCAATTTTCTAAAAACTTTATGGAGACGCAGATGGGTATCTTGTAGCAAGATATTGTTTTGTTCCAGAGAGCTGGGAGGAAAGCATTCTGGAAAATGGCAGCAGGTCTCTGTGGAGTGGAGTGCGCTAGAACTGAGGGAAGTTTTGGAAATGTGTTTGGCAGCAGTGGTTGCATTTTCTGTTGCGTTTCTGCTGCCAGCCAATGGTAACTGAACTGGTGATGTGGCAAGGCAGCACCAGTCTTGGACTGCTACAAAGGCTTGTGGGGTATCAGGTGAGTACAAACAAAAGAGGCAGTGGCAGCAGGAATTTTCATTACCATAAATATCCTGCTGTTGGGAGAGTAAGGATGGTGTTCCTTATGCTTTGCACCTGCCTCTCGCGCCAACAAGAGGCAGGGTCATCTTCAACTTTCGACTCCTCTGATTGGAGATGCTACCATCCAGCTAGACCAGACTAATCCTCTAAAATCTCTTAAGATCAACAAGACTTCTCAAGGCCTTAAGCTTTGTTTTTCAAAGTGTACCACTATACAAAGGCCTTCCAGGTGTTCCCATCGATTTTTTCCTCAAAGCAAAGAGGGCTTCAAAAACTGTGTGATTACTGCAGTCAGATATTTTCAGCCTCTACGCAGTCAAGGCATATTTAGAGTTGAAGAAAGAGGACTGGTCCTTGTGGAAGCAAACCCACCCATTCCAGTAGATTCCAATGTGTCTGGACTGTTATTTCTCTTGCAGCTTGTGTGAATTAAAAGTTCAAAGGCTTTATTCATGCAGAATGAGTGAATAAAGATTTTTCTAAAGACCAGTCCTCTTTCTTCAACTCTAAATATGCCTTGACTGCGTAGAGGCTGAAAATATCTGACTGCAGTAATCACACAGTTTTTGAAGCCCTCTTTGCTTTGAGGAAAAAATCGATGTTATTTCTCTTGCAGCTTGTGTGAATTAAAAGTTCAAAGGCTTTATTCATGCAGAATGAGTGGAAATGCGAGAAAGTTGCAAGCATCTTGTCTGGAGAGAAGAACAAACAAAATGGCTCAGCTGTTAGGGTTGGAGTAAACTTAAACAAAACAAAGACTACATGCAAGTGCTGACTAGATTGCTGTACAATACAGTGGCCTCTGCTGGTTTAAAGTAACACATGCACTGACTAAGAATTTAAGAGAAGGAAATGGATTTGCTTTCCTCCAACAATTTCTACCAGATCTAGGAACCACAGGCTCCTTGACTACTGATGCATAATCAGAATGATCTCTGCTGCTAGTTTGAGTTACTTCAACACCCTGAAAAAGCATACACAAGTCCCGTTGGCCATTGTTCTTCCAGGATGTTTACGTCCTCTTCTCTAGTTTGAGTTACTTCAACACCCTGAAAAAGCATACACAAGTCCCGTTGGCCATTGTTCTTCCAGGATGTTTACGTCCTCTTCTCTGGGATGCTGGTACCTTGACATGAATCTCCGTATCTGTCAGTTTGCTTGCATTGCAAACAGATGCCTCACTGGTTTTCTGAAACACTGCATAATCTGTGGGTGAAGGACTAGTCCAGACGCTCAGTCAATCTACCATTAGATGCACCTGCTGTCACGTGGCCAAATGCCTTTCTGTCCAGTTGAAGGTTTTGCTGGCTTTTTGGTGGAGGGAATGCAACTGGACATCGTCGACAAATACCTTCACTGAAGTATGGTCTACATGTATGTGTGCACATGGCAACCCTTGTTATGGCTTAGACATGATCTCAGCACCAGCTTGATTGCTCAGTCAATTTATACTTTCGCTCACTTCCTGACTGTTCCATACAGCCTTTGCCGCTTGGCCTAACATATGGGCCCCAGAGCCAGGGGATTCACATCTGGAGTAATTACAATCCGTCAGTGTGTTGCAAGGCTGAACCCAGTCATCACATCACTGATTCCTTTAGTGTGCTGGACACTAGTACTGAAATGTTGGCTGTGTTTATGATCTGCAGTCGGTAAGGCAATAGGATGCTCTGCAAGGACCACATGTGGACAAAATGTCAACACCAGACTGATCGGTGCTATAATTTCCCCATCCTCTCTTCTGACAAATGCATGAAGTAAGATGAAATGTCCAGCTGACTTCTTGTGTGCTCCAGGTTCTGAACTGGCATCATGGTGCTCTAATTTACCACAAATCTGAGATTCTTTGGCTGACATCAATTAATCTTAAAATATCCACCCTGATCTGTTGCTTCGTTAGGAATTTGTATGAAACACTTCAGATTCAGAATTGGGAGTGGGAAGGACGGACTGAACGAACTCCTAAGTGCCCCTGGTCCTGTGGAACTGTGTCTTAGTGGCATTTATATCCAACGTTGTGCTCTCCAGTTGTTGCTGGACTCAAACTCCTATCAGTCCCCTCCAGCATGGCCGGTGGTCAGGGAAGATGGAGTCCAGCAACATCTGGAGGGCACGGCATTGGCGACTCTTGCAGTAGAGGAGAGACTGCTTGTAGCATCAGACATTTTTCTTTGAGCCTGAACTTTGTCAAATGGCCACAAAGCACTGATGAGTTATGCAGCTGTGGTGAGCTGCTTATGCTATGCTGCAAAGGACGGGAGATGGTGAAGTGCAGGAAACCGTTTCTCTTTGTCCTCCCCGTGATAGGTAATTATTAGCATCTTGCTTCTCTTTTATTCCTCCCTTCCTAATCTCATCATCTCTTGTCCTTTCAACCCTTGTGCTATCCAAAGCAGAGTCAAGCATTCCCCCCAGCCCTGCCATGGTGCATTTCAGCTTCCACAGTAACTCATAGAAGACAAAATCTGCCTCCATCTATCACTATCTCTGTTATAGGAACTGTTTAAACTAATGGTCTAGGCCAGTGATGGCTAACCTTGACACTCCAGATGTTTTGGAACTACAACTCCCATCATCCCTAGCTAACAGGACCAGTGGTCATGGATGATGGGAGTTGTAGTTCCAAACATCTGGAGTGTCAAGGTTAGCCATCACTGGTCTAGGCAATAAGCGTTTGGGTAGCCTGTCTATTTGTACAACCAAACATCTTTTTTATATATTTATATTGGCCTTCAAGCCCTAAAGCCATTGTACTCACTGTGTATATAAGTGTATACTCACTGTGTATATAAGTTCTATATTCATTTATATTGACTTTTGTTTTTTGTTTTTCTAATTCTGCCCAGTAAGCGAGACAATACTGGCATCTTAAAATTGGTAGTAACATAATACAATAAATACAAAATCATCTCCCAGTTAAAGATACCCAGAGCTGTACTTTGGTAAGCACACATGTAAGATACAGGTTCACATCTAGGTGTGAACAACCACAAGCAGATCCATTAACAGTGTGCACTTACACTGGATAGTGGCTCCACAGCTCCATTCCAAGAGGTGTGTGGGTTGGCAGGATGGGAGTGGGGCAAAGCAGCTGCTCACAGAGCCAAAGAGCAGGAATGCCATGGCCCTTTCCCTCCTTTGGTGGCCCGGACCAGCCACAAAGTTCAAAGGCCAGTAACAGGGGCAAGAGGGGGCGTCAGCAGGCCCTTTCAGAAGTGACAGGTAGAGGTGAGGAAGAGGACAGAGAAAAAAGAAAAACAGCAACAGAAAGTCTTGTAAGCACTATGTACCGGTAGTGGGCTTTTAGGAGCCCAACAAAGACCTGCCTGGGAGTATAGAAGTACATCCCTTCAGAGGGGTCCAGGGTGCTGCAAGCTGCCTTTGGCTCCGCTGGGAGTAAGGGGCAAGCCTGAAGATTTCAAAATACCTTTCTTACTTTTCCAGAGAAGAAATCAGTGCTCAGCAAAATAAGCCAGCAACAAACTAGAAGCTCAACAAACTACAGTTATGAAATTACATCTGAAATAGGAATTTTTCCACATTTTCAGAATACTCTGCATTCAAACTCCAATTCAATCCCCACTCGCATTTCCAGCCCTCTTAAGGGAGAATGTACTGTAACACAGAAGGCAGGCATCTCTAATATTGGACTTCACAATTTATGACATTTTTACCAGACTATATGTCTAAGCAGCTGAGAGGACCTGTGTATTATCTTTTCTCCTAACAACTTTGCACCAGGCTTAGATGGCAGAGGTGTGTGGAATGGGAGATGGCATCCCTCTGCCCAGCTCAAAGGGTCTGCGGTCAGCTGGCATCTGTAAAATGATGTCAGTGTCCCACCTGGCATGGGGCTCCTCCTTCCGCCCACCAAACATGCAGGCAGGTGGAAGTTCCATGGAGTAGAAAGCTCTCCAAGCGTGTGTTGCCCCTGCTACTGCTGTGCCTTATTGCTCCATTAGAGACACAGGCATCTGCCTGCCTTGCCCACTTTCCTCCCTGGTTGCCATGTGTGGCCAGGCTGTGGATAGAGCAGGGAGTGACTCCACTCCTCCACAAAGCCCTGGTGGCTGAGGGGGCGCTGTGTCCATGAGAATGGGCATCACACTGAGTGGGAATTCAAACTGGGGTTCATCACCTCACCATGCTGGCTCCCACTACTTGAGACTTTCTATTTTTCATCTGAAGTCCTATACGTTTTGCAGCATTTGTAGAATACGTACAGCCCTGAAAAATAACCAATGTGAATGCTCACAAGTGCAAAGTAAGGGGATTCAATAGGTGAACTGATGCTGGCCTAGAAAAAGCCTTTGCAGAAGAAATGATTTTGAGGTCTATCCCCATTTTAGGTATAGGAACCAGCAGATAAACAAAATGGAGGCCGAGTGGCCGACAAAGTCTGTGAGAGTCAAGGAAGGAAGGGAGTACGCAGAGGAGTACAATAAGAATGTGATGAAAGAATGGGATTTTGGATTTTATATGTAAGAAAGACAAAGAAAATGGACAGAGAAGTAGCACAATGAAGAAGAACAGGCAAGCTTCCGTGTTCATTACAGAAATACAGAAAGAGGTGAAATAATGGAAGATTAAGCAAGTAAAATATGGCAATATATGCTAAGGGAAAGGCTCCAGTTCCCCAATTTCTGTCTCATTATCACAGCTTGCACACTGCCATGATCAAGCAGGATCAGAAATGGAGAAGAGCATTGTTTATCTTCCTTCTCCAAAGCTGTCATGGCTTCCTTCCCCCACAGAGGGAACGACTAATTAACACGCATCCAAAAGACATGTGATTGTACATAGGCAACGCGCCAAACCCAGAAGTGACCTGGAAATGTCACTCAACATGTCACTAAAAAGGCGTAACACCGATGTGCATGGGGGCCGGGAACAGAACTCCCACACAAAATGGTGGTCAACTGTACCTACTGACCACAGGTCTTAGTCCAAAATGTTTTTTGTTTTTTGCAAAAAGCATAAGCCACTTTGCTTTTTATTTCCCCTGCTATACTTTTTACCTCCAGATATGTTCTGTATGATGGCACATAAAGCGGAGGTATAATCAGATTAGCATAGAGCATAAAAACAAAAATGTCAAGGTTCCGTTGCCTTTTATGTTGCTGTAGCGGTCCCTCGGAGCAAATGGGCAAGTATTTTTTGTCTGCCCGTTTCTGTTGAAAAAAGCAAAGTAACATACCGGTGGACTCCCCCTGTTTAATCTCTTCAGCCGTCCGGTCGATGAGGACATAGAGAGACCACACCACACAAGTGATAGCAATTACATGGAAAGTCACAGAGCACATGATCTTCCTTCGTTCACTGGCTGTCATCTGCAGCTTCTCCCACTAGGAAGAAATCCAGAAAGCAGAACAAGTGGTGAGATCATAAAAGGAATGCCAGAACACCGCAGAAGAGGCAAGTTGTATTTCCTTGAGACAGAAACAAATTTTTATTTCACTTTAAAAGTGCTGTTCCCTGCTTAGCAGGTGATCTGAGCAGCTTATCCATGGCACATTACTTACTATCCACATCCTTGACAGGCGAACTCAGAATTATTTGATACCATAAACATATCAGTCCAGATTTTTCTCTCCATCACTTATATAAATTTAATGGCCTCAGCTATTTTGAAAATATTATGAAGTTGCTCCACTAGGTCAAGTTAAATGTTCAAAACGGTGTTCCCGCTGGATACATTTTATGGCCACATTTTCTTGCACTGGAGTGACCAGTTTTCCCTATATAGCCAACAGCAGCTGCCCTCTCTCTGGTGTCTTGCATTAAAGAATGCACACATATTAGTTTAGGAAAGGCCTTCTCTCCTCTCTTCCCCATTCCTTCAGACACCTTTATTTCCTGTCATCCTCAGCTCCCGACATCTCCACCCCACACTTCTCCCTCCCACCAGAGTTTGAGAGAGGGAGGGAAGGAAGGAGAAGAAATAGGAGACTACAAAGGCACCTCTGCTGGGCAGCGGACCTCAGCTAGTGCTTAACCATGCTACGCAGGGCTGCCTCTGAAGATGCTTTAGAAACTTCAGCTGGTGCAGAATTTGGGGGCATGAAATGGCTCAGGAGCGCAATACCTCAAGGACCATCTCTTCCCATGTGACCTGACAAAGACACTGAGGTCATCATCTAAGGCGCTTCTTTGTGTGCACCTTCTGCGAGAGGTCCGGAGGGTGGTAACATGAGAATGGGCCTTTTCTAGGGTGGCTCCCCGCTTGTGGGATGCTCTCCCCAGGGAGGCTTGCATGGAGCCTTCATTACATATCTTTACGCGCCAGGTGGAAACTATCCTCTTCCCCCTTCGGCTAATTAAACCATCTATGGCCTTTTACACTACAGTGGGGGTTATTGTTTTATTTGATAATACGTTACATCTTTTTGTTTTTATACTGTAAACTGCCCTGTGACCCTTGGATGAAAGGTGGTATATAAATTTAATAAAGAATGATAAAATAATAAAACCCCACAAAAGAGCTATTTCCTGTGACTCTAACCTATTATACCAACCATATCAAATAGTGTTTTAAGGTATTGAGAGGACATTGCTGATATCATCTTTACATCAATCCCACAAGGGTTGCATCATTCTTGTTTTTAATTACCTTAATACCCTGTGCAATGGTTCACTGTTTATAACCCATGGTTGTTGTTTTTCTATATTGCCCTGAGGGGAGACCTCAAGCCAACACAGCAACACACACACACCCCTCTCTCCCAGACAGCAGGGATGCAGCCTGCACAACAGGTCAGAGAGTCTCTCTCATGCTTATACACAAGCAAACACCTCTGGCATGCCCACCAGAGCTGCTGCTCTGACACACACACACATGCAACAACAGTTCCTTTTGCACAAGCAGCTACAGCCTCGGTCCTGTATACCTGAAGGAGCGTCTCCACCCCCACCGTTCAGCCTGGACACCGAGATCCAGTGCCGAGGGCCTTCTGGCGGTTCCCTCACTGCGAGAAGCAAAGCTACAGGGAACCAGGCAGAGGGCCTTCTCGGTAGTGGCGCCCACCCTGTGGAGCACCCTCCCATCAGAGGTTAAAGGGATCAACAACTACATGACATTTAGAAAATACCTGAAGGCAGCCCCGTTCAGGGAAGTTTTTAACCTGTGATATTTTAATGTATTTTAATATCTGTTGGAGGCTGCCCAGAGTGGCTGGGGAGACCCGGCCAGATGGGCAGGGTACAAATAAAAGAATTATTATTATTATTCTCACTCCATCCCCACAACAGGAGAACCTTTCTCATGCACACTTCCCTGAAACTACTCTCAGACCCCTTCAGGTTTCCTTCCTTCCTTCCGATAGCACCTCTCTCCCCTCCCCTCTCGCGTACAATGTCACCTCTCACCCACATGCAGTCGCGCGTAGTGTTTGGGTGCACACGCAGTCTCAGCAGCAGACATATTTCTTTGCACAGGGAGCAGCACATCTTTCAAGGCCACATGGACACTCTCTGGCTGCGACCCCTCCCGACCCCGGCATAGATACCTCACAGCTCTCTGCTATTTTCACTTGAGCAAATAAAACTACTTCAGATATCTGCAATGTGTGCTGCTTAAATGTGTGTGAAGTGGCCCTTTGAGATAAGGAGGAAATCTACAATTTACATGATTGAAAGCCATTCATTGCACCTACTTTTCTTAAGGGTTTCAATTTGGTCTCCATGATAAATTCATATTTGCAGAGTTCACAGCAGCGGGTGTCTGAGCTCTTGATCCACTGCTGCAGGCAAGCCTGATGCACGAAATTAAGGCTCCCTGTGCAGTGACAGGGAGTGATTAGAGGGCTCTCATCATCTCCTTCACAATGGCATATCCTATGTCAGGAGCAAAGCAAGTTGTTAGGGGGACGATTTGTGAATCAAACCAAGAAAACACAGGCCCAGTTCACACATAATACTTTGTCAAGCCATGGCTTAGCACAAGTGAGCAAAGATGTGGGCTCCTGGAGCAAAGATTGCAGGCATTGCATTCCTCCCCAGTCCTGCTGCTGCTGCTGCTCCACTACTTGGGGCTAAGCCCTTGTTTTGCCTAGTTTAACATTCAACTTGAAACCAAGCATATCTAATGTAATACACATAAAACAAAAATCTATCAGGTCTCTGAAAGTCACTGCTGAAATGAATAGAACCAAATAGCAGGAAAACATCCAATAAGGACAAGCTGAAAAGCTTTGTATTGCAAAGTTCCAAAGTAGCTGTGTTCTATTCATTTCAGCAGTGACTTTCAGAGACCTGATAGATTTTTGTTTTATGTGTATTACATTAGATATGCTTGGTTTCAAGTCTTGTTATTGATATTACATTAATTGTGAATACATTCTGTTCGTTTGTATATTGGTCACGTGTTGCCCAGTTTTTGTTTCACTTCAGTGCTTGCAACACAGGGGTTTGGTTTGATATTAACATTCAACGTGACCCAGATTGTCTTCCACTGTCTGTTACATCTATGACTGGGTGCGTCCAAGGTGCAATGAGCCCCAGGCTCTCTGGGAACATTTGTTGCCAGACTAGAAAAGCTAAGAGGCAAAGAGACTGGTGGATGAGGCCTTCAGGGATGTTATAGCTGTGTCCCACTCGGAGGATGATAGCTCCCCTACTGTCAGGGAAGAGAGCATTGCTCTGAGGAAGAGGGAAACATTCACTTAGAAAGGACCATTCTGGGGGGAGGGGAGGACTGACTATCCTCTTTTGTGACGGTACTTCTCCAGGGGATGGAGGAATTGTGGGAGTAGGAACTTATAGATAGTTGGGTGTGTGATAGACACAGGGTAAACTGTCTGCTGGGTGAAAAGGTAGCCGATGTTGCTCGCCACCCAAAAAGTCTGGGGAGGAGTCAGTGCTTATGGTGCATGTTGGCAGCAATGACATGGGATGCTAAAAAAAGAATTTGAAAACATTGCTAAACAAAAAACAAAACACAGCACCAACAACATTAAGTTCTTTAAATACATTAGTAGCAGGAGAAAGTCCAGGGAGGTGATCAGACCCTTGGATGATAAGGAATCCATAGGTGTGCTAAAGGAGGATAAGGGGACTGCACAGAAGCCAAATGAATTATTTGCATCAGTGTTCAAAATGTAAAATACAGGGCAGAATCCAGTGCCTGGTGCCTGAATTAACTTTTGCAGGAGGGAAGTCTGAGGAACTGAGGTGTAGTGACAAGAGATGAAGTCACAATCTTCGCTCCAGGAATTTGCACATCTGCTCAATCATGCTACACCATGTTTTGACTTAACATTACATGTGAAGCAATATGGAAGGGGTTATATACATTGAAGATCATGCATGGCTAGCCAGTACAGATCCCCAAAGGACTGCAAGGAAGATTTCTGTTCAGATACAGTAATACAAATATGCTATATACACATAACACTACGTAAGCACAAGACACTGTTTTGTCTTTCTAGCTTTTCTAATGCTCAAGAGGTGGGATAAATAAAGTCAAGAAAAGAACTGGTAACAAAGAGAGGGTGGGCAAAATAATTATAATACTTCATCTTTCTACAGGGACATATCTTACTTACTGCACTACTTACCAGGACATAATACACATTTAAATAAGTTAGGTATGTGTTTTTGGGGTATGTTTTCATGTATGTTCTTTCCCTTGCACAAAGCCTCCAATGCTTTCCACTCAAACTTTTAAAGTATAAACACCATCTTTTCTTTATAAACTGCAATTATATTCCTACAACATTGTACCTTTAGTCTTCTCAAAGTATATTAGTCTTTAATATCCTCAATGTAATATGGATCAATTGTAAATGAGCGAGGAATGAATGCTGCTTGGCTTAGAAAAGTTCACTCTACTACTAGGAAAGAAGCAACAGGCAATGTTAGTTCATCATGTTTGGTATTCCAACACAACAAAACTGTCTGAAGATGCCCAAGTCTGAGAGGCCTCAACTGTAAGAAACAGCACTCAGTCAGGCTCCTGTATGTGTGACCTCAGTCCAAAAGAGCACACCAAGATTAGTGGTGGACCTACATTTTGGGGGCCCTGAAGCTTGAACTGGTATGGGGAGGGGGTCCCTTTGCAACCAGCAACAAGGTCTGGGTAACCACTGCTAACTTCTTCAGTGGGTTTGTTCCATGACAGATCACCAGTTTTGTTTTAGTTACTAGTACATCTCACATTTTGATTAAAATTGCTGTACTCACATGTCAAAGTCACTGGTGTGAATAAAATTTTCCTATGCTTTATCGTTTTTGGGTTTCAGCTCAGTTGGTAGAGCATGATGCTCTTAATCTCAGTATCATGGCTTGGAGTCCCATAGGTGATGAAATATTCCTGCATTGCAGGAGGTTGGGCTAGATGATCCTTGTGGTCCCTTCCAACTATTCTATGATTGGGGGGGTGAAAATTAGGGGAAATTAGGGAAATGTTATATACATGCACGATGCACTTTTTAAAGCAAGATTTTTAATCCCAGTGCTTCTGGGATTAGGGGCACTGAAGATTAAGCTTCGTTAGTTTCCTAGTACATTCGCCCCTGTATCTCTGATCACTGATGTTATGGGACTAAGGTCTTTCTGACCATGTGCTGGCAACCTGTGATCAAGTGTGTCAAAGAAGGGGGCGTGAGCAACTGATCCCCTAGGGAAGAGTACAAAAGTCTGGGCAGAAGACAGAACCTTTCCACCTTGAGCAGCATACTGCTGCTGACACAACTTCACTCCTGCCTCCTCCTCCTCCCTTCAGACTCCTAAACAGGCCACCTAGCAATTAGAGCACCTGTGCCACAGAGCATGTGTGAGTGTGTGCAACGTATGTTGTGCTATGTGTATGTGAGCACTACATTAAATAAATGCAATGTCGTTGTCCCCCAACTCCACCCACTTACAAGACTCTTACTTAAATTATTTCAGGAAATAGATTGACAGTATGCCCAGCTACAACATGCTTATTGAGACAGAGCAAATAAAGTCCTCTAGTTTTGGGGAATCGGTTAATTGAAAGTGCTACTGAATTCTACAACGGCACAGCCAAAGTGGCTTGCAAGGGTGGGGCAAGGCCACCGTGCTAGTTTCTTGGCATGTGGGTCACTTTTGCTTACCAGGAGGGAAACAGCAGGTTTTGCCAGGGAAAAGGGTGGGACAAAATAAAAAAAGAGCTTATTGGACCCATGACTAGAAATCATGGGACAAACAGACGTGTGGATGAGTCCTCAATGCAGCCATGATACCATGCCAAATGACAGATCATAGGCCGGGAGAGTCATGCACAGTAAAGTTACTATTTATGTTTGGTGTCATAGGAAGTATAAAAAACAGAATGATCTCTCTACCGGTGGGGATCCAAGAAGATCTCCCTCCACAACATTTCTTTTAGGTAGATTGGCTCTCTGTCCACAAGTACTGGAACAAAGAAAAAAAAACGAATTGTCCTAAAATATAAAATTGTTACATACTGGAAGATTCAGTGATATTTGTTGGTTGCCTCTGAAAGGAATAAAGAAGGCAGGGAAGGGAGGGTTGGATTTGTTGAAACTTTGTACAAAGTGACCATATCCACTTCCCCTTCTCCCAATACCTCCAATATTTCTTTATTGCCTCCAGAGACAGATTGATGGTGACACATGCAGTCAAGAAGGAATTCGCTTTTTGTGCTGGCCTTTTTCTCTCTCCTTCAACACCTGAGACTATTTGGAGAAAGGAAACAGAAGTGCAATTACCTGTCTCCAACTTCTTTTCTTAAATAGGCTTCAGACCACTGGTCATGCAGCACAACCTTTTTCTTAAGGAATACACCAAACGTTGTGCTGATTGTAGGACTGGAATAACTCCTCCAGTTCACCTTGTTTCAGCATACAACGCAAGCGCTATTCCAGAAGCACATCCTGGGGGTTGAAAAGGTGGCTGAAACTCTGCTCTGGTTGCCACCACAAGTGGTGTTTTTCAAAATAACTTCTGGTGCCACACTAAACATGCCTAAATGTCTCTTCCCCCATTCCAAGTTAAACTCGTTCACCCCAACCACCCTGATTAGATTACCATGCCACGTGGGCGCAAGTGAATTTTGAGGGGAGATTTCAGATAAGCCTTAGTAAGTCTTTGACTATGTGGCTAGGATCCCAAGATCCATTTATGGAGCAATTTTGTATATACCTAACTCAGTCCAGTTAAGTTCAATGGAACTCACTCCTAGGTAAGTGGGTGCAGCACTGCAGCCACCTCGTTTCTAAGTTATTTCAGTCTGTAAGTTCACCTTCGTCGTTCACACTAGCCCATTTATTTATTTTTGCTATTTATGGCTTCACCTGGGTATTTATGGGTTTTACCTTGGCCACTCAATTGATTTGGTTTTTCAAAGAGTTTACTAACTCAAGAGGAAGTTATGCTAAAAGGAAAGATCAGTAAGCTGGGAGAGCAGCATGGTCTTAAAATTGCATGTGCTGAAGCAAGCAAGAGTGGAAACACAAGGGACAGAGTAGACTACAACAGAGTTGGGAGGAGGTAGAAGAAAAAGATGGTGCTTTGTAAACCGACCTGCAGGCATCCCCAGATACAGACACAGGGGAAAGCGGGGGGGACATTTCTGACAAGGGGGAAGGGCAATCTAGGTCACTATCCTTTTCAACCGAACAGAGTGGTGCTCGTAGCTCTGTAATTTTCAGCCTCACAGAGGAACTGTCCTCAAAGACATCGTCATCTCCCATGTCATCTGAACAGAAACCTGTGCTCTCTACCACCACACTGGATGATTTCTTTGGTTGGAGGCAGCTTGAGTTGTTATCCAATTCATGACTGCTGGCGCTGGAGCTACGAGAAGAGAAAAGGTAGTGCAGCAACTTTTTGCTCCGGGATGTTTCACCTTCACACTTCTCCTCCAGGAGAGGAATGTGTACTGAACTAGCCCCAGAAGCGCCAGAGTAATTGGTGGAAAGAGTCTGGAAATAAGAGAGTTTGGAGCTACTGAAATTAAAGGGCCTGAGGTTGAATGTTTTCTTCTCCTTGTGATAAAATGTGTTAAGCTTTAAACACTGCTCCTGGGCTTGTGAGAGTTTGCCTTCTGAACAGGTTCGTTCTGCGTAGTGAAAGCTCTTGAATGCACTCTGAGCCTTCTGGTCCATATCACTGAGAGACTTGGAGAATTTCAGAGACTGGATAGCTTTTCCATTCTTAGACTTGAGAACATGGCCACAATCATGCCCATGGAGCTTTTTCTTGGCAGCCTGCACCATATCCTGACAGATTACTGTCACAGTGGCCCCTTGAGTCAGAGAATTCTGGGAGACAGGATTTTTCAAGACAACAGCAGATTGCACTGGACTGTGATGACAACATTCAGAACACACTGCACTGGAACTGCATGCAGAACAGTGGAATAAAAGCACAGAAAGTAAAAACAATTATAAAAAGAATGCATACAATTACGTGAAGAAATGACAATTTCAGCTAGTGTGGGAATGACAAATAGCAAGCAGAACAGAAGTGGCAAACAGTAGCATTAAACAGACAAATCAATATGATGCCATGTGTGCCATGCCAATTTCCTTTAAGCGATGTGAACATGCCATTCAAAGCACAGCATGTGTGGGCAGGGACTGCTGAACCCTCCAAAAGTACTCTTAACTGTTCTCCTAGTGAAGCTCCAAGATCAGAAACAATCCCCACTGGGGGGAAAGCAGCTGAGGATAATGATTTTATTTAATTTACGGTATTTGTATTCTGCCCAACAATCAAGGTTCTTGGGGCAGTTTAGAGTAAAAAACTAAACTGTAAGAAAGAAGTAAAATACAAACATGAAGTCTAAATCAGAATAAAACCAGCAACTGCATAAATCAAAATAAAACCAACAGCAGCAGGTAACAGTAGTGCAAAGCATATGCACTAGTCCCAGGGATTAAAAACATCTGATCCTACCTGGCCCTGAGTTGTAAGGTAGCACACTTCAGAGAAGGATTGTCCTTTAGGGTCGCCAAGTAACCTTCAAAGACCAGCAGCTGCAACAGCAGCAACAGAAACACCTAAAGCTTGGAGTGGGCATTTTCCATCACTGTCCCCCAGAGCAGGGAGAGCCAACTTGATGTCCACCAGAAGCTATTGGACTACCACTCCCATCATCCCTACCCATGTCCATGCTGACTGGTATTGATGGAGCTGTAGTCCAACAGCATCAGAAGGGCACCACATTGACATCCCCTGCCCGAGAGTTTTGTATGTCACCACAAGCTTTTAAATAAATATTATTACTGCTTTATGTATATTATGTTAGCCATCGTGGAGGCCTGATGTGTGGCAAATCTTGTAAATAAAAATATATGTAATATAAATAGGGAATCTATTTAAAGAGAAAAAAGGAAGAAGCTGTTCTGTGCTTTTACCTTGAATTCTGGCCTGAACACCCCATTTGTTGTGCTTTTATATTCCACAGGTAGGCAGTCTTTTTCTGATTTATAGGAAATTGGCATGACATGCAATGTAACACACTAATTGTGCCACCTTAACAACAACGTCAGCCCTTAATATTATACTCCAAGATTGCTAACTTTCCTGTGTCTTTTTTGCTTGGAAAGGCACTTCTGTTGTTGCGTTTCTGTTTTTGCATTTTGAAAACACTAGAAAAATGGCTGTATATTGGAGGAGTCAGGTGTCTGAGATATTTGCTTTGCATTGTAATCCATGCATCTCATCTCTGACAACATGAGAATGTATGTGAATAGCCATCATGTGCGAAACTGAAAGTAATGTTTTACTGCAACAACACAACCAGTACTTTACCTGCATATATCCTGACTGGTTGGTGTAACAGATGTTTGACAGAAGATGCGAGGAGCAGAAACAGAGGTTGAACCACCAGCCTGCAAGAAAAATAACACGTATGTTTTCAGGTAAGTGTGTTTCACACAACAGGATTCTCTTCCTAACTACAATACATGAGAATTGTTATACACAGAGAGAACATTATCCAGAGCAGTACACATGGGTGTAGAGAGAGAAAATGGTAGCGGTGAGTTTACATCTTTATAAATAGCCATTCAATTATTGGTGGAGCCTCTTCTCTTTCCCTTCCTAGTTTTGACAATGAGAATGGAATGAGAGATTTGACATGACAAAATAATACAATTAAAGGAGCCAGGATAGCCTATAATTTCTTGTATGCATTTGCTTCCTATGGCAACCTTCTCCAAAACCCAGTGCAGATGTTCTATTTTGATTACCAATTTTGTTCAGCATCAAAAATAGTCCTCTTGCCTTTTTAGTTTTTTAACAACATGAATTATATTTACTACTGCACTGTTGTATGAAAGCACTGCTTAAAGATGACTGTGATTAAGTGGTATACAAATTGCTAAAACAAAATTAAAGAAGTATTTTCAGTAGACCCATTTAATAATCTGTGATCCATTTACTAATGACAATCTCTTAGCCAAATAGCCAGATTTTAAGATATTGGCTGAGAAGAGTTATTGGACTGAAAGTATAAGATGTTTCCCTTGTTTACCTACAGCTATAAGGTTTGATATATTTCAAGTCTCTGGGAAATCTTATAGCATTTAACAAATGTCCCAATAAAGGATTTTTAAAACAACAACAACCCTACAATGTTTCCATTCTGCCCTCTCCCTCTGCAATTTCACATTCTAAATTGCTGAACTTCTAACAAAAAATTGTTACTTGTCCCTAAGATCAAACCTCATATCTGAGGAAAGGAAAGCAGCTAATGTAACATCTTTTTTTTAAAGGAATCCTGAGGATCCTGGAAATCACAGGCCAGTTAGTTTAATGTCTGGCTCATAGAAGAATAAACCCTGTTGAAGCAGAACCAGCATGGCTTCTGCAAGGGCAAGTGCTGCCTCACTAATCTATTAAAGGTCTCTGAGAGTGTCAACAAGCATATAGTTAGTAGTGACCTAGTTGACATAATGTACTTGGATTTTCAGCGAAGTACTTTGTGAAAATCTCTTGAGTAAGCTTTGCAGTCATGGGGTAAGAGGACAGGTCCTCTTGTGGATCAGGAACTGCTTAAGCAACAGAAAGCAGAGATTCTGAATAAATGGTCCGTTTTCCAATGGAGGGATGTGAAACATGGAATCCCTCAAGAATTAGTACTAGGCCCCATGCTTTCTAACTTGCCCATAGCTAGAGTTCGGGATGAGCAGTGAGGTGGCCAGGTTTGCTAATGCTAATCTTTCTAGGGTGGCTAAAACAAAAAGAGATTGTGAAGAACTTCCAAAGGGAACTCTCCAAACTGAGTGAAATGCAGTACAGTGGTACCTCGGTTTAAGAACAGTCCTGTTTACGAATGATTCAGTTTACGAACTCCACAAAACCAGAAGTAGTGTCCCGGTTTGCGAACATTACCTCAGTCTAAGAACGGAATCCGAATGGTGGAAGGGCACCGGCGGTGGGAGGCCTCATTAGGGAAAGCGTGCCTCAGTTTAAGAACGGTTTCAGTTTAAGAACGGAATTCCGAAACAGATTAAGTCTGTAAACCGAGGTACCACTGTATAGAAAATTCAGCATCAACAAGTGTAAAGTGATGTACAGCATTGGGGCAATACACCCCCCCCCCCAAATTCTCATGGCGGTGACTGACCGGGGACAAGATCTTGAGGTCATAATGAAGATGTTGACCCAGTGTACAGAAGCTTTGAAAAAGGCGAATTCCATGCTAGGGATCACTAGGAATGAAACTGAAAATAAAACTGCCAATATCATAATGCTGTTATGCAAAGCTATGGTGCAGCCACATTTGGAATAGTTTGTACAGTTCTTTTTGCCTCACCTCCAGAAGGGTATTGTAGCGCTGAAAAGAGCAACCACAATTATCAAGGAGATGGAGCAATGAGGAAAGGTTACAACTTCTGGAGCCTCTTAAGTTTAGAGAAAAGGAGAGTAAGAAGCAACATGACAGAAGTGTATAAAATGATGCATAGAATGTAGAAAGTAGATTAGGGAAAGTAGATAAGGGAAAGTCCCCCCTCCTCTCACTACACTAGCACTCAGGGGACAGCCCATGAAGCTGAATGTTTGAATATTCAGAATAGGTAAGAAAATCCTTCTTCATACAGTGCATACTTATGGAACTCCCTCCCCCAGGAGGCAGTGATGGCCACCAACTTGGATGGCTCTAAAAGAGGACAGGACAAATTCATGGAGAAGAGGGCTGTCAATGGTTATGCTCTGCCTCTATGGTCATGCTTCTGAATCCCAGCTGCTGGAAACTGTATTGGGGGTGGGGTGGGGGTGCTCTTGTGTTTGGGTCCTGCTTGTTTTCCAAGGCATCTGACTGGCACTCTGAGAACAGGATGCTGCACTAGATGGGCCACTGGTCTGATCCAGCATGCTCTTCCTATGCTCTTAAGGTTTAATTTTTTTAATAGCCTACTTTAATATTTCTGCTGCTACAGGTTTGTGTAATCTCTTCTTCTGAGAATTGAGCAACATTTTACCTTTGCTACAAACTTTCTAATCTTGTCTCCCAATAAATTTTCTAGAGCATAGAATCTGCTGTTAAAATTAAAAAATCCCCCTGCCATTTCCTTAGTTATTGGCTACATTTTTGCAGTGGTAGAATGAGATAATTTTGCTTCTTTTTCAGTAAAATAACAAGCAGTTTGTCTACCTTGTCTACCTTCTTCATTTCTCAAATGTTTTTAGTTTAATGAAATGCAGCACCTTCTACATCTAAGTACAATTTAGCACTTTTAATGGTTTCCTTGATCCTTTCAGTTTTTTAAATTATTATTCTAAACTTCTCTAAAATACATGATTGCATGCTCTCTCTGCAAGAATCTAATTTGGGAGGTGAGCTGAAAAACCTTATGGCTCAATAATGGCCACTGACTGGTGGTAAGGTATATCAGAAGCAGTACCGTGATTTTGGAGACGGCTCTCCCAATACTTGGACTAAAAACTCCAAGGTCAAAACCTCTCCAACCTTACGAGTCCACCCAGTCCCATATTCACTCTACCTTCCAAACTGCACACTCAGGGCGGGTGAAAATGGAATGTGCTATGCACAAGAGTGGGGTGCCGTTCCAGTACAGAGTATATTTTGATCTTTTGCATCATTAGCTCAAGGACATTCCCACCCACAATCCCCAAAGTCTAAATTATCTAAACTATCTTACTTTTAAAAGACATCTGAAGGCAGCCCTGTTTGGGGAAGTTTTTAATGTTTAATGCTGTATTGTGTCTTTAATATTAGGTTGGGAGACACCCAGAGTGGCTGGGGAAACCCAGCTAGATGGGCGGGGTATAACTAAATTATAATTATAACTATTATTATTATAACTATTATTTTTATTATTATTACAGCGGACGCTCGGGTTGCGAACGCGATCCGTGCGGGAGGCGCGTCCGCAACCTGCAGCGTCCGTAACCCGCAGCGCCGCGTCTGCACATGTGCGGGTTGTGATTCGTTGCTTCTGCGCATGTGCGAAGTGCAGAACCCAGAAGTAACCCGTTCCGGTACTTCCGGGTTCGGCGTGTTTGTATCCCGCAGCGAACGCAACCCGAGGTATGACTGTATTTTTATTATCATGTAGGCAGACATAACCAAATACAATCTGAACTGCAAAACATCCCTTTCAGCAACGCCTTGTGCAATGCCAAAATTCGGCACGCACCCCGCCTCTCGCTCTCCATTCTAAATCATAGTTGCAGCGCCACACGAAGCTCCATGCCCAGTGCGACTGAACCAGTCATGCTCTCCTAAATCCACCTGTGCAACAAGTCTCTGACATGCCCCCAAAATAAATGACAGCTCTCAGGATACTTCAAACCTCCAGAGCCAGCCACCACACAGCCCACCCAACAAACGACCCAAGTAAGGAATATCCACCCCCAGGAAAAATGGCTATCTAGGAGCCCAGAACTCAGAGAGGGCACACAGCACGCTCCATGATGAGAGAAGCAAGGGGGGGGCACTTTGCTCTTCCAAGACGTGTCCCGAAACACACATATAATACCAATCTGTTTGAGAACGCCCCCCTGATAGAAACAGCAGCACCTGCCATAATATTGGAATTCATGTACACATGGCAAGACCCAAACTCAGCCCCAGTCCTTGGCATGCCTACTGCAAAATCCGTGCTGCAAAGTCTGCACTTCCTCCTTTGGCAGCACAAATACCTTCCTTCAACAACCCCAGCGCTCAGTGCATTGTGGAAACCAATTCCCATTTGTTCTTCCCATCAGTAATCGAGAACCCAGAGTATTGGCAGCCTAAGGTAACACAACCGTCATCATTCCACTTTCCCTCTCCAGCTACCAATGTTCAAGATGTGGCAGGATCAAGACACTTCTGCTGATCAGCACATGTTCACTACTGACATTGTTCTCAAAGAACCAGAAGCATAGGAGCCCCCCAATAAAATATTTGGCTGGGCCCCCCAAAAGTTGATGGACATTGTTCAGGGTGTCAACAACCTATATAGTCCACATACTATCTAATGATACACAGCCATAGTATGACACCACATAACCACAAAGTATATTAAATTACTTAATTATGAATAAGAGTTAAAAACCTATCCACAAAGATGTGGCTAAACTCATCCATGACAAATAGTAATGAAACTCTAACATCCCAAGAGGCACAGATAAACATTCAAAACTCTTGATTACTAAGAGCCAGCATGGGTTTCTCAAAAAGAAGTAATGAGAAACAAATCTTATTCTCACCCCCCCTTTTAAAAATAAAATTGTTGTCATTTTTCACACAGAATGGTTATTGACATAATGCAGTAAGAATGATAAGCGTAGAGACCTGAAATCTCCTAAACAAAAGACAAATAAAGAAGTATTACACAATACCTGTTCTTTCTCTTTCACCTTGTTCTTAGAGACTCTGGAAAAAGTTACATCCCGGGCTGGAATCACGGAGATTTGATGCAATGGCATATTCATCACACCACCAATATATAATTGGTCCTCTCTTGTAGATGACGTTCTGGATATTAAGTGCACTATCTGCCTTTGCTAAGCCATACACCTAAAAAATAAATTGCATGGGGTGAATTAGCAGGAAACTAATGAGAAATTTATTTTCAATACTGTATTTATATGCCACCCAGTGACAAAAGTTTCCTGGGTGTTTTACAAGTAAAAGTACATGAAAATAAAATTTAACGCAGAATAGAACCAGTATACCATTGCAGAGATAACAGGTCTCTATAATAATAAATAATAATAAATAATTTTTATTTATACTCCGCCCTCCCCAGCCAAGACCGGGCTCAGGGCGGCTAACAAGTATAAAAACAGTTGATTAAAATACAGCTTAAAAACAGACAATATATAACAATAAATTCTCACCACCCTCAACAAACTATAGTTTGCAAAAAATATATAAAAAATATGAGGGTAGGCATGACCAATCAATTGGTATAAAATAATGCAGTTCTGCACTGTATGCACATATTTGGTGTAAAATATTCCATTTCCTAATTGGCTACATTTATGGAACTAGTTATTTCTTATTCCTAATGATTCCCGTTTATGGAATACTCTCCTCAGCGAGGCTCGCCTGGCGCCTTCATTACGCACCTTTAGGCACCGGGTGAAAATGTTTCTCTATAACCTGGCCTTTGGTTGATTAATATTCTATGGCCTTTTAAATGTTTTTGTGGGAGGGTGTTATTGGTTTTATTTTTTAATTCTGTATTTTGTGTTCTCATTTTGTATTTTTATGTTGTGAGCTACCCTGTGATCTTTGGATGAAGGGTGGTATACAAATTTAATAAATAAATAAACTAAAATAAATGTCACAACTTCTCCATAATTTACGGTAACACTGCCATCTCTTGCCTATGCCATTAAACCAGGCTGCACAGCGGAGGCACACCATTTCTTGCCCTTTCGAGAACAAGGACTGCACTGCTCCTTCTCAACCCCTCTTGGGGCCACATGTCAGCAGTGAATGTGGCCCCAAAAGACCACATATGTTCACATCCACACCAGAATGCACATGCACATCAGAGCGCAGATTCAAATGCAGACCTGAGACCCAGCAAAAAGTCTGCCCACCCCACTCTTTAGCTGATCAAAAAATTAATTGTGGAATGGGGTTAATCATCATCAGGATCACAAGTAAAGGAAGAGTTGACCAGCTGAGGAAGAGTATATGCATATTACCTAAGTTTATGACCTGCCAACAACTAGTCCTGGAAAGGCTACAGCAATGAAAGCAGGTGTAGGCAAGTTTTTTTCCATTGAGACCTGGATTCTCTTGGAAGTAATCTGTCAGCAGCGAGTGGATGATAAATGCTGGTAGGACTTCACTCTCTCTTCTCTCACAGCCCTCTTTTTCCCGGTAGATAACACAGGATCATGGGAGCAGGGAGGAAAGTTTAAACCTCTCCCCTCCCTGTGATTCCCTCCCCTCACTGCCCCGTGCTACTCAAGGTAACTGGGGAACAAGTGAGTGTGGGGAAAAGGAGGCTGAACTGCAAAAAGGGTTTATCTTGCAGGAGAGGAGAGGGGAGAGTGTTCCTTAACTGGGATGCCATCACTGAGAAGGACATCTGGTAGGTCATGGATCCTCTGTCCTCACTGTGCAAAAGTATCACCCAGAGGGGCTCCCCATTCCCAGGCAGAATAGAAAATGGGTTCCAAGCCACTCAGGCTTTGTATATCAAAATGAATATACTGAATTGGGGTCCATGATGAACAGGCATGGAGTAGATATTTTAAGGACATGGTCATGAAAGGTAAAGCCCATCAGAATCTCAGATGCTACATATTCCACTAGCTGCAGCCTCCAAACCATTTTCAAAGGTAGCCCCTCATAAAGACAGCAGAAACAGGAGCATAGTTGACTGTGACCAAGCAATTCGTGGCCCAAAATGGCTGGAGCTAACAAACCCACTTGAACTGGAGAAAGGCACTCCACATCACCCAGACCCCCTTAGTTCACAAATCACCGTAGAATCCATCAGTACCCCAAAGACTACACACCAGGCCTTTTAGGAGGTGTCCAAAACAAGCTGCCTTCCTATTTGCTGGATCTAGGAACAACTAAGCCACAGCACTTCCGTATTGTCAGGATTCAATTTCAATTTTTTGTATAAACACATCAAAACAAAAAAAAACCAGACTTCTGAGTGCTATTTCTATGTTACCTGCCAGCTTCAACTGGCCTTTTACATGGAAACTGGAAAATTTTAATGCCTGTATTAGCAAGACATTAAGTCAGCTGCTAAAATTAATTTGGACCCCATTATTATCAGCCTGATCACCTCATCCATCTCCTGAGAAATCTCTATGTGGGACAAGAAGCTACAGTTAGAACTGGATATGGAATAACTGATTGGTTCAAAATTGGGAAAGGAGTACGACAAGGCTGTATATTGTCTCCCTGCTTATTTAACTTATATGCAGAATTCATCATGCGAAAGGCTGGCCTGGATGAAGCCCAAACCGGAATTAAGATTGCCGGAAGAAATATCAACAACCTCAGATATGCTGATGATACAACCTTGATGGCAGAAAGTGAGGAGGAATTAAAGAACCTTTTAATGAGGGTGAAAGAGGAGAGCGCAAAATATGGTCTGAAGCTCAACATCAAAAAAACTAAGATCATGGCCACTGGTCCCATCACCTCCTGGCAAATAGAAGGGGAAGAAATGGAGGCAGTGAGAGATTTCACTTTCTTGGGTTCCATGATCACTGCAGATGGTGACATCACTCACGAAATTAGAAGACGCCTGCTTCTTGGGAGAAAAGCAATGACAAACCTAGACAGCATCTTAAAAAGCAAAGACATCACCTTGCCAACAAAGGTCCGTATAGTTAAAGCTATGGTTTTCCCAGTAGTAATGTACGGAAGTGAGAGCTGGACCATAAAGAAGGCTGATCGCCGAAGAATTGATGCTTTTGAATTATGGTGCTGGAGGAGACTCTTGAGAGTCCCATGGACTGCAAGAAGATCAAACCTATCCATTCTTAAAGAAATCAGCCCTGAGTGCTCACTAGAAGGACAGATCCTGAAGTTGAGGCTCCAGTACTTTGGCCACCTCATGAGAAGAGAAGACTCCCTAGAAAAGACCCTGATGTTGGGAAAGATTGAGGGCACAAGGAGAAGGGGACGACAGAAGATGAGATGGTTGGACAGTGTTCTCGAAGCTACTAACATGAGTTTGGCCAAACTGCGAGAGGCAGTGAAGGATAGGCGTGCCTGGCGTGCTCTGGTCCATGGGGTCACGAAGAGTCGGACACGACTGAACGACTGAACAACAACAACAACAACAACATTATCAGCTCCAAGTAGGGGGTATTTCTCCTCAGTTATGAGACATAAAAACATCTTGAAAATGAGTATGCCACACTCTTTTAACGTGTGTGTGCCTCCAATTCATATTCTGCAATCCTTTTTCAACAGAATAACCAACTACTGTACTTAGACCATTGATTTTAACAAGGAACCTGACACCATATTGCAAAGAAAAACTCCAATTTCAGTGAATAGTTGAGAGAATTAACTTGCTGTATTTCAGCATCTATCACAACCTCACAGCTGGTGAAAGTGAGACAATGGGAGCACAGCAGCCACTGGGTATCTCTGGGGTCAAAGTGCCTCAAGAAACCCAAACCCATTTCAATTCTTACCTGACATGATGGCAAGCCAGGGAAATTTCCAAGCCTAGGCAACCACACCTTTGAATCTTACTTCTGCACAGTCTCCCAGATGGGAAAACCAAACTCCAAATGGGCAAAAATAGTCCTTGCTGTGAGCCTAGGCAGAAAGAGAAGTTGAGAAAATAAATCACAAGTAAACGAGTAAACTTTATGATCACTTGAGGACCTCAAGTCTAAGTACTGACTCTCACTATGGGCAGCATAAGGTAGATAGCCGTGTTGGTCTGTCATAGTCAAAACAAAATAAAATAAAAAAAATTCCTTCCAGTAGCACCTTAGAGACCAACTAAGTACTGGGATACGTGGATTCCAGAGGGTTCTTGATTCTAAGCCCCTTTGGTATAATGTCCAGGTTCTTGCATTTAGTCAGAAAGGAGATGTCAGTCTGTACCTGTGCAAGTTTCTTGGTGAGGTTGATGGACTTCCATTTCATGCGGCTCAATGTGGTGCCTTCCATAGTTCCAGTTAAAGGTAGATAGCCGTGTTGGTCTGTCATAGTCAAAACAAAATAAAATAAAAAAAATTCCTTCCAGTAGCACCTTAGAGACTTAGTTGGTCTCTAAGGTGCTACTGGAAGGAATTTTTTTTTATTTTATTTTGTTTTGACTATGGGCAGCATGTTCAGTTGCAATGCTGAATTAGGGAGGTCTTCAGCTCAGATACACTCCGTGTGTTAAAGGTTCCAGAGCACACTAGATTCCTCTGATGCACCATAAATCAGTCTGGAAGGTAGATGCCAAGCAGCATGGAGCTAGGGATGCTTTGTGCTATAAGATAGGGAGCTGCCCTGCACTGTTCCCTTTCCAAACAGATATACTGTATAAGCATGACTATTAATATGTGCAAAAGCATTAGTGAACTCTTGGTGCTTTGAGACAATGTTTGTGTCATAGCAGTGCTGGCAAGGGCCAGATCTGTAATTTTTACTCTACAGCTTATGGATCAAACATAGAATCACAGAACCGTAGAAAGGAACCCTGAGAGTCATCTAGTCCAACCCTCTGCGATGCAGGAGTATCAATGTAAGCTTTCATTCAATGGTTTTGAGAGGATCCCCTCTGAAAATCATACAATGATCCACTTTTTATTCACTATGCAGTAGGTTTTCATGGTCACCTGTGTTAATTTTGTATCTCCCAATATTCTGATAATGGCTAAACACCACACATCAGCCACACTATTATGTGACTAATCTGAACCAAATGTGTTTTGACTATATGCAATTTTCTCTTTAGGTGCCATCCCTGGAACGTAGTTTGCGTGATCTGCTGGATCAGACAAAAGTTCCATTTAGATCAAAATCATATCATTACCCTCCCATCAGATGTCAAGGAGATAAAGAAATAGTCGTACCTTGGAAGTCAAATGGAATCTATTCCAGAAGTCCGTTTGACTTCCGAAACGTTCAGAAACCAAAGTGCGGCTGCTGATTGGCTGCAGGAAGCTCCTGCAGCCAATCGGAAGCCGCGGAAGCCCCATAAGACGTTTGGCTTCCAAAGGAACGTTCAAAAACTGGAACACTCACTTCCGGTTTGTGATCGTACGGGAGCCGGAACGTTCAACTCCCAAGGCATTTGGGAGCCAAGGTACGACTGTACACAACTTTTAGAAGACATCTGAAGGCAGCCCTGTATAGGGAGGTTTTTAATGTTTGATTTTTATTATGTTTTTATATATGCTGTAAACTGCCTAGATGGCTGGGGAAACCCAGCCAGATGGGAGGGGTATAAATAATAAATTATTATTATTATTTAAAAATGTATGCTAGTGGTCCCTACCACTTCCTGTGACAATACAGCAGACCTGCAAATTATGTGCATTTAACTCAGGCATAGGCAAACTCCGGCCCTCCAGATGTTTGGGACTACAATTCCCTTCATCCTTGACCACTGGTCCTGTTAGCTATGGATGATGGGGATTGTAGTCCCAAACATCTGGAGTGCCTGAGTTTGCCTATGCCTGATTTAAATCGTGAACTTTCAGCTTTAGATTTTTTTGCAAGAAAAAAGAAGGGAGGCAAAAACTGGGTAGACATCCAAAAAAACAATTCCACCTGCGATTGCACCCATTACGTTTTAACTATACGTGATTTTGGCTTTACGTGTTAAGTTGCTGTTGTGCTGTACATTTCATATATTTGTTCACCGTACTTTCTTGTCTGCTGTGAATCTTCTACCCAAGTTTCTCCACACCATAATGCCCACAACCTCTACCATGCCCTGCCTCAGTCACCTTTTGTATAAACTAAAAAGGTCCAGATTGCTACTGCCTTTCCACCACAGGGAAGATGCTCTGGGCCAGGGGTCAGCAACCTTTTTCAGCCATGGGCTGCTCCACCGTCCCTCAGACCATGTGGTGGGCCGGACTATATATTTATTGGGGGGGGGGGGATGAATGAATTCCTATGCCCAACAAATAACTCAGAGATGCAATTTAAATAAAAGCACACATTCTACTCATGTACAAAAACCAGGCAGGCCCCACAAATAACCCAGAAATGCATTTTAAATAAAAGGACACATTCTACTCATGTAAAAACATGCTGATTCCTGTACCGTCTGCGGGCCGAATTGGGAAGAAGAGTTTGGATTTGATATCCCGCTTTATCACTACCCAAAGGAGTCTCAAAGCGGCTAACATTCTCCTTTCCCTTCCTCCCCCACAACAAACACTCTGTGAGGTGAGTGGGGCTGAGAGACTTCAGAGAAGTGTGACTAGCCCAAGGTCACCCAGCAGCTGCATGTGGAGGAGCGGAGACATGAACCGGTTCCCCAGATTACGAGTCTACCGCTCTTAACCACTACACCACACTGGCTCTCGCCAGTGGGCCCTAGGTTGCCTACCCCTACTCTGGGCCCTGATCATTTGGCTGCACCTTTTCTACACTTTTTGGAGGGAAACTTGCGCACAGCATCCCACATGCTGTTGCCCCACGGATTTGTACGGGGCCAGTTCTTCACACGGGGCAGGGGTCCCCAGCCGTAGCCCCCCACTATCCCCTTCCCAACCACATACCCTCCAACATTTCTTTGATGAAAATAGGGACCTCCTATAAAATAATAGCAATAACAGCAATAATAATAATAATATTTATACCCCCCCATCTGACTGTGTTTTCCCCGTACACTCTGGGCAGCTTCCCACATCTATAAAAACGTAACAAAACATTTGAGAAGTTCCCTATACAGGGCTGCCTTCAGATGGCTAGAGAGTCACATCCCTGCGTCCCTTCCAACATTTCTCTGATGGAAATAGGGACCTCCTATTCAACAATAATAATTTTACTATTTATACCCACCCCCATCTGACTGGGTTGCACCATATACTCTGGGCAGCTTCCCACATCTATAAAAACAAAATAAAACATTTGAAAAGTTCCCTATACAGGTCAGCCTTCAGATGGCTGGAGAGTTGCATCCCTGCATACCTTCCAACATTTCTCTGATGGAAATAGGGACCTCCTACTCAAATAATAATAATAATAATAATAATAATAATAATAATTAATACTACTATTTATACCCCCCATCTGACTGTGTTTTCCCATACACTCTGGGCAGCTTCCCACATCTATAAAAATGTACCGGTAATAAAACATTTGAAATGTTCCCTATACAGGGCTGCCTTCAGATGGCTAGAGTGTCACACCTGTGTCCCTTCCAACATTTCTCCGATGGAAATAAGGAACTCCTATTCAACAATAATAATTTTACTATTTATACCCACCCCCATCTGACTGGGTTGCCCCATACACTCTGGGCAGCTTCCCACATCTATAAAAACAAAATAAAACATTTGAAAAGTTCCCTATACAGGTCAGCCTTCAGATGGCTAGAGTGTCACACCTGTGTCCCTTCCAACATTTCTCCGATGGAAATAAAGAACTCCTATTCAACAATAATAATTTTACTATTTATACCCACCCCCATCCGACTGAGTTGCCCCAAACACTCTGGGCAGCTTCCCACATCTATAAAAATAAAATAAAAGTTCCCTATACAGGGCTGCCTTCAGATGGCTAGTGTCCCATTCCTACGTCCCTTCCAACATTTCTCTAATGGAAATAGGGACCTCCTATTCAACAATAATTTTACTATTTATACCCACCCCCATCCGACTGAGTTGCCCCAAACACTCTGGGCAGCTTCCCACATCTATAAAAATAAAATAAAAGTTCCCTATACAGGTCAGCCTTCAGATGGCTAGTGTCCCATTCCTACGTCCCTTCCAACATTTCTCTAATGGAAATAGGGACCTCCTATTCCAGTGGTGGCTAACCTTGACACTCCAGATGTTTTGGGACTACAACTCCCATCATCCCTGACCACTGGTCCTGTTAGCTAGGGATGATGGGAGTTGTAGTTCCAAAACATCTGGAGTGTCAAGGTTAGCCATCACTGTCCTATTCAACAATAATTTTACTATTTATATCCACCCCCATCTGACTGGGTTGCCCCAAACACTCTGGGCAGCTTCCCACATCTATAAAAACAAAATAAAACATTTGAAAAGTTCCCTATACAGGTCAGCCTTCAGATGGCTAGAGTGTCACACCTGTGTCCCTTCCAACATTTCTCCGATGGAAATAAGGAACTCCTATTCAACAACAATAATTTTACTATTTATCTATAAAAACAAAATAAAACATTTGAGAAGTTCCCTATACAGGTCAGCCTTCAGATGGCTGGAGAGTCGCATCCCTGCGTCCCTTCCAACATTTCTCTGGTGGAAACAGGGACGTTGTCCGAAGGGAAAGCGGGACGTTGCCAGGTCTAATCAAATACCTTGTGCAAACCCGGGTCTGTCCCTGGAAAACAGGGACCCCCCACCCCACACAGTGCCCCCCGGGGTGGGGGGGGAGGCAGCTTCGCCTCACGGAGCAGCGCCGCTTTCCGGGCGGCTCCAGAGCCCGCTCCCCTGCGCCGGTTCTCCGGCTACGGCCGCTGCTCCTGCCCGGCGGCGCGGAGGGAGCGGGGAGACGAGGCCCCGGCGAGGCCCTTCTCCCCTCAGAGCGCTCACCTCGCCGCCGCCGCCTCACGGGGAGGCCGACCAGGCCGCCGCTGCCGCCGACCAGGCCGCCGCCATAGCCAGGCCGAAGCCCCGCGGCCCTCCTGCCGAGCGAGGCCTCCGAAGGGGCACCTGTGGCGCCCGCCGAGCAGGAGCACGACGACGGAGACGACGACGACGACCCACGGCCGCCTCTCGCGATTGGCCGAGGGGGGAGGGGGAGGGGCATGGATAGGCCCCGCCCCCCGCCGGTCGAACGCGGATGGATTCACCCCACCGTCGCTCCCGGGTTTATTCCGTACAGTCCAGACGCCGCTTGCCTGCTGCTGCAGGAAAACCTCCAGAAGGCGGGCTGCTAAATAGATGAGGCCGTAAAATCTGGGAAAACTCACAGCATCCTTTCAAAACAAAAAACCCCCGAATTAATTTATTTATTTTGGAAAGAGGAGCTTTTTTTTCAGGATGAAACAATTTAAAAGGCAAGTACTGCTGCTTGCTTATGACACGTGTGTGCTCTCTGTTGGTGTGTGTGTGTTTGGATGTAGAGGACGACATGCGCGTTTCCACCACGAGAAGACACGCGATCAGCTGCAAAAAACGGAGTCCTGTTTATACTGAAAACGAAAGCGAAGAAAATGCGACGCTGACATAACAATGCACTTCGCATTTGTAATTTTGAAGGAAAATGCTGCCAATCCACTTTAAATTCTTTCACACTGCAATGGTTCAGCAGCCAGCAGGTTTTTTTTTAGAAAACTTGTGGAGTGGTTTTTCTTTTTCTTTTATTGTTTTATTTATTTTATTCTTCAGAGCCTTACACTACATCACTGCAGTTTGGTCAGAGCAAAATAGATCCATACTCTATATCTGAACAGGGAGAAGTCTGTCTGTAGTTCTGAATGTTGACTATAATATAAAAATAACTTCAGATATGGAAGCAGAGGACTTTTCTGAAAGGATGTTCTCTACAGGCTTCAGCTTCCCAGGAAGAGCTGCTTCCTGCACATTTCTGGCAATTCATAGCTGAAGGCTAACAAATGTGCTAATCATATCCTCAAATAAAGAGGCATTTCCCTCCTCAATAAGCTGTTTATAGCAGACCCATTACATCTGGTTAGTACAAATTCATATTTTCCCATGCACTGATGAAATCGCAAATAATGCATTTATTTGGGCTTGTTGGCTGGCAGAAGTTGTGTCACCGTGTACTGAGAGACCTTGGGAGCTCTTCTGTGGTTACAAGTTAACATTTAGAATTACAAAAATACCGGTACACAGCAAATTCCCCTACACTTGATTTCTCTTGAACAGTGTATTACTTAAGGAGGCAGCTTTTTATTCAGGGAATTTGCATAATTTCTTCCAATGCAATACTCTTGAATGTACTTTGCAATGCAAAGCAGCAATATACTTATGTCTTTGGCAGCTCTCATGTTTGCTTGTTGTTGATGATGTTTTTTTAAAAAAACATGATAGATCCAGAGCTCCAATACGAGCTGGATACACAAATAACTGTAGTTGGATGTATAAATTCTGTTTTTAATTGGACAGCATACATTTCACCAGGAACATTTCTCACTTCATTATCAAACTGGGCAGACACACTGCGAAATACAAAGGAACAAAGAAATTGGGCAAAGAGACATTATAACAGCACATTCTGTGTTGGCTACACGCTTTATCTTGTTTTGCTCTCTCCACCCCCACACTAATTTCAGGAAAGGCGCTACCATGTGGAGCGCTTCAGCTCAGTCCTGCAGAGCAGTGGCGTTGCTTGGGTTCCCATCGTCACATGTGCTCCCACTTACCTGTGCGCCAAAACCAGCGCTGAAAGGGGGCGGGGTGGATCGGGGCAGCGGCAGAATGGAGGAACCCCAGTGTAAGTGGCTCCCACCGGGGAGCCACAGAAAGAATGTGTTTGGTCAAGGGAGCCGTGAACTCAAAAGAGTTGAAAATCACCGCCGTAGGGTATATTCTGGACTGCACACACAGTTGACATGCAGCACAAACCAGTGTTGTGATTTTTGTCCAAGCCAAGCAGCACCAGCTGCAGCTAGGACTGGTTTCACTTTTGCCTGTTTCACAGAACCGTGAGAAAGTTGCTTTATCATTTCCTGCAAGGAATGTTTATGTTTTTACTGTACTATTATAATCCGAGCCTTTGTAGTGGCGCCCACCCTGTGGAACGCCCTCCCAGCAGAGGTTAAAGTGATAAACAACTATCCAACATACAGAAAATACCTGAAGGCAGCCCTGTTTAGGGAAGTTTTTAACTTGTGATTTTGATGTATTTTAATATTTGTTGGAAGCCGCCCAGAGTGGCTGGGGAGACCCGGCCAGATGGGCGGGGTACAAAAAAAATTTTATTATATTATTATTATTGTGCTCACTCTCTTCTGGCTAGCACTCAGGCTGGAAGGACGGCTATATGGCAGCTCCGTGTTTACAGGCTGGCAGCAGAGAATCTCTCTGCACTATTACTTTGAATAAATTAGTTTAGCCTTACTGAATGGCTTGTGTGTGTTGTTCTTCAATCTGGGAACAATCACATATCACTGCGTCACCGGACTCTCTGTAGCTGGGAATGTGCAGACATGGGATGTGCTCTGGCTTTGGGGCAGTATCACAACCTGCCCCAGGCGGGGCATATCATAACAACCAGTTCTGTTGGTCTCTAATGCTAAGTCAAACTATGAACACGCTCCATGTTTTCATGTGCGCTGTGCGCTGCCAGAGAATATTAGGGAAGCTGCCAGCTTCTTAAAAATGTAAGACCTCTGCTCAAGCTAGGCACAGAATCCCATTTTTAATTGGGATCAACCAGCTGTTTGGGGAAAGCGCACAAGCAGGGCATGACAGTAGCACCTGTAACTTGTTTGTGCTGCAGCAATTAAGACAGTAAGGAGCTCTTAAGAAGATGGAGTCCCAGCCTTCCTGGAACACAGCTGGGAAACAGAAGGGTTCTCTGCTTCTGGAAGAGACTCCAGTATTAAGAATGTGGACGCAGCCTGCCTTTGGAATGGTGTTTGTCTGTCCCTTGCAAGCAACAGCGACACGTGATGTTCTCTGCCAGATGTTGCAAGGTGCTCACATAGAGACAAACTGCCGTGATTGTGTAGGCAGGCTGCTTATAGCCACAGGTAACTTCATCAAATGCTTCCCAGGCAATGGATGGGGTTTCACGATGAATCTATGAGATTACCCAAGCCATGTTTGTCTTAATAGTATTTCACATAATTTTCAAGGCCATTTTGATGGTGGCATTCACCCCATCGATCAGGCATGATTCCAAAGCTACCGGGTTCCTCATGGCCCAGAGTTTCTCCTGCAGCAGGAATTATTGCAGTTTTTACAACATAGTCAAAGAATGTGTTTATTGATGAGTTCTTGCACAGTTTACTTTTATTCTTTTAAAAAAAAAACCTAAAGCGATTTCTGGTCAATAGTGTCTTTTTTCTTTCTTTCGCTTCTCCCTACATTAAACAAGTGCATAGTTTAGGAAAGTGTTAAGGCATTTCATATGGTGAAAAACATGTCCTGGATTTCGGTTTGGTCAAACGGATGTACCTTCCTTGGCAACGTCTTCATTTTCTCCCTGAAGCAGAATGAAAAGTAAGTTGTTGCACTTTGTGTTCTAAACAGTTTTCAAGAAGCAGCTTGCCAGAACAGAAAAAAAATTGTTTAAAGAAACCTTGTAAATTAAGATTACAGATGTAAGGAATTCAAATGTGGTTCATACTGGAGTCTTACAGAGACAAAATTAATGAAGAAGAAGAGTTTGGATTTGATATCCCGCTTTATCACTACCCGAAGGAGTCTCAAAGCGGCTCACATTCTCCTTTCCCTTCCTCCCCCACAACAAACACTCTGTGGGGTGAGTGGGGCTGAGAGACTTCAGAGAAGTGTGACTATCAAAAGGTCACCCAGCAGCTGCATGTGGAGGAGCGGAGACCCGAACCCGGTTCACCAGATTACGAGTCTACCGCTCTTAACCACTACACCACGCTGGCTCTCCAGGAACAATGGGGCTGCTGAATTGTACAACCCCCCCCCCACTCCTGCATAATACATCATGCGCTTATCTCATAGCTGTCAACCCTCCCTTTTTTTGCAGGAAACTCCCTTACTCCAATGCTGTTTCCCGCTGCTATCCCGGATTGTTGACATCCCTTAGATTTCCCGGATTTCAAAGGAAGCAGCTCCTCTCCCTCCCTGCCGGCCAGGGAGGCTCCTCAGCTGCGTTGCTCGGCTGCCAATAAGGAGTCTGAGACCGACTGGGGGCGGAGCTTGCATGCCTTGTGCAGCCAGACCCTCACGCCCAACCAGACAGACAGCCTGCCTGCCGTCTATGCGCTCGCTCTTTCGCTCACCCGTACGCGCACAGCCTCTGGAGCGCAGGGTGGCGAGGCTACTTGGTGCCATTGCACCGCCCTCGCGGCATCCCTTATTTTCAAAACCGAAAGTTTGAAAAAATCCCTTATTTTCAAATCCGAAAGTTGACAGCTATGGCTTATCTGCATGCTCTGATCTTACTACATTGTACAAATTGTATCTCATGTTGCAGAGGGCAATGGGGGGTGGGGAGCAGGTGCTGGGCTACCATAGTCAACTGAAGCCCTATATTTTTAACAATGTTTAGTGCTGCCCTCCAAGTTCTTCAGTACCAAAAATTGTTTTTTTGTTCCAATAGGAGACAATGCCAGGTTAATGTGGGCAGATGAGTCAAGGAAAGAGAAGGAATTCAAGTACCGTTTCCTTAAGCTGTTCTTGTAGTTTCACCACAGTGACTTTTTCCTTAGCCAGCTGCTCTTGGGTGACTTGCAGAAGCTCTTTGAGTTTGGTAGCTGCACACCCCAAGTCCTTTGTTAACTTTTTCTCCTTCTCTAGTGTTTCCTTCAGTTGGCAAAACAAACAAACAAACAATTATTCTCAGGGCAACGAATGTGTGGTATTTCCAAGGAGGTGAAATTCAGTGGTGAGTTCCCACATCTCTGCCTAGTTCCTCCCTCTGCCTAAAGCAATCCAATGGCAGAAGCCTTACCTGGAGCCGCAAAACATCTTCCTTGGCAGCCTCGTTTCCACCCAGTCTTAGCTTCTCCAGTTCAGCCTGCAAGCTGCACACCAAGTCCTGAGCCTTGAATTTCAAAAAAGTTGAAGTTTAAATCAGCTGCACTCTTGGAAGAGCCGAAAGAATGGAACACTTTAATTAAAAAAAGGAACTTATCAAGCTGGAAACTTCTCAGGACAAGCATTGTAAGGCTGATCATAAACACATAAAACTTCATCTAGAATATTTTCATTACACTAAGGATGCTAATAAAATGTGGTCAAATCTGGTGCGTTCCACACTGAAAATTTCAGGTCCGTTTAAAGATCTGGTATTGAAACCATTGTCCAAAACCACATATAGACCTAAACTTCAAATACTGAACTGAAAACCACCGGGGGGGGGCACACAAAACAAAGCCACTCCAGTATGGTACAAGCAGTACCGTATTTTTCGCTCTATAAGGTGCTCCTGACCATAGGACGCACCTAGTTTTTAGAGGGGAAAAGCCCCAATTTTTTTAGGATCAGCTCAAATTTCTGCAGCTTCTTTTGCAAAGGAGAAAAGCCCCATTTTTTGAGGATCAGCTCAAATTTCTGCAGCTTCTTTTGCAAAGGAGAAAAGCCCCATTTTTTGAGGATCAGCTCAAAGTTGTTGAGCTTACTTTGCAAAGGGAAAAAAATCCTGTTTTATGGGGTTTAACTCACAGTTCTGCAGCTTCAGGAATGGGAGCCATTTCTACAGTTTCCAGACAGATAATCTAATCAGCCAGTCACATGTCGCTGGGGAAACAGCCTCCCTCTGCAAGGGGGTAGGGCTGGAATCTCTCTCCCTTATCTCTCTCCCCGATCGTTTGCTGAGCAGCTGCTCAGCGGGCTTCCTTTCAACACACCCTTCTCTCTTTCTTTTTTTAAAAAAGCACGATCTGCTTTTGCCCCTGGGCAGTTCAGCTCCAGGGACCACACATTCGCTCCATAAGACGCACAGACATTCCCCTTACTTTTTAGGAGTGTGTCTTATGGAGCGAAAAATAAGGTAATTGCTGGGTATTGATTAAACCCCATCCAAATAGCTGTGTTGATTTGGAAGCTGGAAATATTAATGAAAAGTAAATTGGGACAAGGACCTCTTTGTGATATAATGGAAATATAGTTTTTCAAGTATGGGGCACAATATCTCATAATTGTGTTACTTATCTATCAGCTCCCCTCCTGCTACTGATTGTCCCCTAAATCGCACAGCCGCAGTGTGTGTGTGTGAGTTAGAAACACACTAGAGAAAGCTCTTGGTGCAGACAAAGTCAGGAGAGGTTTTTGGCTTAATCCTGGCTGGTAAGGGAAGGGATGAATCTTCCTCTCAGTAATCTCAAGAAGAAATTGGGAGACTCTGTGCCAGTAATGAAAGGAAAAATCAAGAGATTGCAGCATGCTATGCATAAAGCATAATGTGTGGTTTGGCCCAAAATGTCTGCGTGAAGAGTTTGAGAATAAATTCACATACAGTGGTACCTCGGGTTACAGACGCTTCAGGTTACAGACTCTGCTAACCCAGAAATATTACTTCAGGTTAAGAACTTTGCTTCAGGATGAGAACAGAAATCGGGCAGCGGTGGCGCAAGGCCCCATTAGCTAAAGAGGTGCTTCAGAACGTTTTCAGGTTAAGAACGGACCTCCGGAACGAATTAAGTACGTAACCAGAGGTACCACGGTACTAGTTTCCTGTGGACAGGGTTTATTTTATTTTATTTTATTTTTTGTATGGAACCCAAACCAACTTGGCTGAGGCTTGTGTTTCTTTATAGGACTGCCCAACACACACCAGTGAAAACAAACTTGCTATTGTTAACACAATAACTTGTGGAAGTTGCAAGACCTCCAGATTAAGAACCTCCAATCTTGGCATCAGTGGCGAAGTGACTTCAAATATTGTTATGTGGGCTTGAGGTTTACCAGTGGCCTGTGAGTTTTACTATCTTATTGACAAAAACGAGGAAACTCTGTCATGATGTCATCATTTACCTGAGCCAGCTCCTGGGCTTTTTTGAGTGCTTCTGTTTTTCTTGAGTCCAGGTGTTCTTGGGATTCAGATAACAGTTGTCTCAGCTAAAACACACAGAGACACAATTGCATTACCTTCGTACAGGCATAGGCAAACTCAGCCCTCCAGATGTTTTGTGACTACAATTCCCATCATCCCTGACCACTGGTCCTGTTAGCTAGGGATGATGGGAGTTGATTCTCCAAATCACGATCGATACACTTTCCCTAAGAACTCAAATGTCTCACAAACACTTACATGCTCAACTTCTTTCATGTAATTTTGACGTTCGGAGTTGGCTGTTGCCAAGTGATTTTCCAGCTGTGCTTCCAAAAGAGAGGTGTATTCTTTCAGCTGTTAAAAAAGTGGGGGGCAGGGAGAACAACAGGAAGCTGTTAAGATGACATTTCTCCCTTATACCAGAAAATTTGCATTGGGATCATATTTATACATTCCTGGACGCCACAACAAATCCTCCCTCCTCTTAAGGAAAGGCTGGGTTGGGATTCCACATCCCAGTCATGCTTTGGGCTTGCTCTGCGTTACCCAATTTCATGTCCCACAGTCTAAAGCAGCGTTCTTCAACCGGTGTTCTGCGGCACAGGAGTGTGCCGCAAGACACCGGCTGCTGTGCCGCGGGAAGGGGAAGACACCGGCTGCTGTGCCGCCCTTCCGCTTCCGGGGCGGTCCGGGCGGCTGGCGTCGCCTCGGCTGCGCTTCCCGCTCACCGACCGCCGCCTTCGCCAGGGCTGCCGGGCGCTTCGCACGCTGCCTCTGCCGCCCCGGTCGCGGTCGGGGACGGGCGGGAGGTCAGTGAGGCGGCCGTAGAAGCAGCAGCAGCAGCAGCTATCCTGCGCGGCGGGCGAGCGGGCTCCGGCTCCTTCTCGGCTCGCTCGGGGCCGGATGGAGGTGCTGCCGGGGGGCTGGGCACGGGAGGGGGGGCGGGCGCCTGGCCCGCCGATCTCCCGCTCCGTTTTCGCCCCTCCCTCCCGCCAGGGCGCGCGGACACCCCGCCCCCCGGGTCGTGGTGTGCCGCGAGATTTTTTTCGTGGGGCAGCTGTGCTGTTGCCCCGAGGAGGTTGAGAAACACTGGTCTAAAGCAGGCATCCCCAAACTGCAGCCCTCCAGATATTTTGGCCTACAACTCCCATGATCCCTAGCTAACAGGACCAGTGGTCAGGGATGATGGGAATTGTAGTCCAAAACATCTGGAGGGCCGAAGTTTGGGGATGCCTGGTCTAAAGGGAAGAGGTAAAATGCCCCATTTTCAAATTTTTCATGCACTTTCCTTCTGGAGTCCATACCTTGTCTGTATTCTGAAGTTCCATCTTTAACTTCTCCACATCATCTTCAAGAGATTTCATTTGGTCCTGGGACTAAATGAAGCATTTCCCACACCCAAGGGACCAGAAATGAGAGCATTAGTGTATAGCATTTACCATTAATATTTTCACTTGAGAGATATCTTGGCACAAATATGCCATCTAGAGTTCTGCTTACATACCGTGGGCTCAAAGAAAACAAGACAAAACACCTAAGTGAAAGTGAAGCTGCAGGTAGAGTATTTCCATGTGTATTATTATTATTATTATTATTATTATTATTATTAATTAAATAATTAAATTTGTATACTGCCCTTCACCCATAGATCTCAGGCAGTTCACAGCATAAAAGTACAGGAGGAGGAGGATGGTGATGGTGATGATGATGATAATAATAATAATAATAATAATAATAATAATAATAATAATAATAATAATTTTGTACCCTACCCCCCTGACTGGGTTGCCTCAACGACTCTGGCTGGCTTCCAACATAATATACAGAAATGCAACAACAACACAACGGGAAGGAGGCAGAGGCCGTTCCGATGGCACATAGGCCGGTGCAGCCTTTCCAGAGTGCTTCCGTACTGAGCGCATCTGCTTTGGAGACTTCCTTAACACATAACTGAAAAAGCCACACACGTTCACCTCCATTATCTAAACCGCCTGAGGGGAAGTGCCTAATTTTTGGACATGGAATAATATCGTTGGCAGAGGGATAAACCAACGAGATATTTCACCATCACCTCTGCGCTGCACAGTGGAAAGTGACGGTTGGCCTGATCAAATGCCTTCCTTGCCCAGTGAAGTGCTCATACTGGTTACAAGGAGAAAGTGGTTTCGGTAACAACTCTAAAGCATGCACACGAATACACACACTCCCCTTCGGCAAGTACCTTCTGAAGTGCTTCTTCAGATGCAATCAGCTTCGCTTCCCACACCTTCTCCTCCTCCTCCACACTCTTCTGCAAGTCCTTGAGCATCCTTTCCTAGTTTTGAGAAACAAAGCATGAAAGCACAACTGAGAATAGAAAGGACTTTGCGTTTGAAGTTCATTCTCCTCATTAGGCGAGTCGGTACTTGTCAGGGGATTGCAAGGGCCCCCTGCTTCTCCAGCCTTGAGCGAATATCGTGGACAGCCAAAGATTCTGGAGACTGATTCTAGCAGAACGTCTGAAGGGAGCTCCAAAGGAGAGGAAGTGGTACTAGGGGTCTCAGAAACATCTCAGAGCCATCCCTTCGCGCCGAGGGGAAAGAAAAGGAAGAGCACCAGCTGCTTCCGTTTCCCGAGGTGTCTGAGAAAGCCCGGGAAGAAATCATTTCCGGCAGTTGGGACAACTGACGGTGACGGATAGGGACGTGTTTACGATGTGCTGAGAGTTGTAAAGCAATTACTGAAGCAATAAAGCTTTAATGGATCTACTGCCTGAACTCGTTTGAATGTCCAGCTACAACAGAAGCCCAGAGGGGCTGTGACAGCACTCTTGCCACTAGCTCTGCAAATCTTGAGCAAGAGACTACTCAGTTCCAGGACTTGGAAAAACTAACAACTTAAAAACGGTTAAACATAGAATAATTAAGCACATCCGTTGTTCCGAGAAAACTATCCCTGAACTCCTCTCTTCCCAGTTGTTTCTGCTGTTCTCGGAGTCATAGTCTGGGGAAGGCTGCCGGGGGTGGAGGGTGGGGCAAGACAGGTGGGAAAGCCATTGCCTGCAGAAAGTCTCTCTCCCCTCAGTTCTTCCTCTGGAGCAGAACAGGTCTCTTATAGAGGCTAGTAGAGTAGAACGTCCAAAAGTGGCACCTATCCCAGGACAGGACAAGCAACGGCCCTTATGGGAAAACAACCTGTCTGAGTACTTCATCAGAGTGTACCCAGTCAACTGGACCCAATGTTCAGTTCAGTTCTTTATTCGACCATCAGTCAGAAAAGATATATTTCCATACAAAATTAAAACATTTAAAACGTCTAAAAGAACTTTGGAGTAAAACATAGCCAACAATAAAATGTTGGCTAATAAAATGTTTCAAAGGCCTGGAAACGATGCCTTATGAGGAACGGCTTAGGGAGCTGGGTATGTTTAGCCTGGAGAAGAGAAGGTTAAGGGGTGATATGATAGCCATGTTCAAATATATAAAAGGATGTCATATAGAGGAGGGAGAAAGGTTGTTTTCTGCTGCTTCAGAGAAGAGGACACGGAGCAAGGGATTCAAACTACAAGAAAGAAGATTCCACCTAAACATTAGAAAGAACTTCCTGACAATAAGAGCTGTTCGACAGTGGAATTTGCTGCCAAGGAGTGTGGTGGAGTCTCCTTCTTTGGAGGTCTTTAAGCAGAGGCTTGACAGCCACCTGTCAGGAATGCTTTGATGGTGTTTCCTGCTTGGCAGGGGGTTGGACTGGATGGCCCTTGGGGTCTCTTCCAACTCTGATTCTATGATTCTATGAAGCTATACAGATAAACCCATGTCGATGCTGTCAATTTTAATCTTGCGACGCTTAAGAGCTAGAAAAAGACATTTGGCCACCAGGGACCCAATGTAATATGTCTATCTGATATAAACAATTTCACTTACTGTCTCTGCAAGAATGGTCCTATACTGATCACATTCTGCTTGCAGGGCACTCATTGCCTCATTTGCTTCTCTTAACGGAAGGGTCATCTCCTGAAAACACATTTCAGAGACAAGCTTTTTAAAGGAAACTGCACTGAGTAGATTCAATACCAGAGTTGAAAGCAGCCAAAAAGTCCATCAACCCCAACCCTAAAAATGCCACAAAATTCAGTGTGCCAAAAACAGAGTGGGGTATGATATACTACACAAATGCATTTATATAATAATTGCAGAGAACACACAAATAAATATTGAAAGGCAAAACTACTTGCTAGAGTTGGCCAATATGGCAACTAACTCATCCCAGCCATGCAAAGACTTCCTCTTCTGCAATGGGACTTTCCTCTCCTTTAATCTGCCTGTACATGCTGCAAATCTCCTCAAATCTGCTCCATGTGGGCAGGACAGAGGGGAATGCTGTACAAACATAAATCTGTGTGCTGACAAAATGTTCACTTAGAGCAGGGGTCAGCAACCTTTTTCAGCCGTGGGCTGCTCCACCGTCCCTCAGACCATGTGGTGGGCCGGACTATATTTTTTTTGGGGGGGGGGGGGGAATGAACAAATTCCTATGCCCTACAAATAACTCAGAGCATAGCTGTCAACCCTCCCCTTTTTTGGCGGGAAACTCCCTTATTCCAATGCCGTTTCCCGCTGCTATCCCGGATTGTTGATATCCCTTAAATTTCCCGGATTTCAAAGGAAGCAGCTCCTCTCCCTCCCTGCCAGCCAGGGAGGCTCCTCAGCTGCGTTGCTCGGCTGCCAATAAGGAGTCTGAGACCGACTGGGGGCGGAGCTTGCATGCCTTGTGCAGCCAGACCCTCACGCCCAACCAGACAGACAGCCTGCCTGCCGCCTACGCGCTCGCTCTTTTGCTCACCCGTTCGCGCACAGCCTCTGGAGCGTAGGGTGGCGAGGCTACTTGGTGCCATTGCACCGCCCTCGCAGCATCCCTTATTTTCAAATCCGAAAGTTTGGGGAAAATCCCTTATTTTCAAATCCGAAAGTTGACAGCTATGACTCAGAGATGCATTTAAAATAAAAGGACACATTCTACTCATGTAAAAACACACTGATTCCAGGACCGTACGCGGGCCGGATTGAGAAGGCGATTGGGCCGCATCTGGCCCACAGGCCTTAGGTTGCCTACCCCTGACTTAGAGCTATACTGGCTACAACTCATCATGATCGCTGGTGGTTTTCTCCAGCTTGAGGGAGGGTGCTTTTTTATTATAAAAAGTGAGTGAGAAACCCTCCCACACCCAGGACTCAAAATCCTCCCCTGAAGTGCCATTTTAAATCAGCTTGACCCACTTTACATCTGGGGAAATAAAATGTAGTTTTAGATGCTGTTTGTTTTCTCCTCTAGACTGTGAGTGCCTGGAGGTGGTTGGAGGATGGATAGCGGCTAACAGATTGAGGTTGAATCCTGACAAGACAGAAGTACTGTTTTTGGGGGACAGGGGGCGGGTGGGTGTGGGGGATTCCCTGGTCCTGAATGGGGTAATTGTGCCCCTGAAGGACCAGGTGCGCAGCCTGAGAGTCATTTTGGACTCACAGCTGTCCATGGAGGCGCAGGTTAACTCTGTGTCCAGGGCTGTGTCTACCAGCTCCATCTGGTACGCAGGCTGAGACCCTACCTGCCTGCAGACTGTCTCGCCAGAGTGGTGCATGCTCTAGTTATCTCCCGCTTGGACTACTGCAATGCGCTCTACGTGGGGCTACCTTTGAAGGTGACCCGGAAACTGCAATTAATCCAGAATGCGGCAGCTAGACTGGTGACTGGGAGTGGCCGCCGGGACCACATAACACCGGTCCTGAGAGATCTACATTGGCTCCCAGTACGTTTCCGAGCACAATTCAAAGTGTTGGTGCTGACCTTTAAAGCCCTAAACGGCCTCGGTCCTGTATACCTGAAGGAGCGTCTCCACCCCCACCATTCAGCCCGGACACTGAGGTCCAGCACCGAGGGCCTTCTGGCGGTTTCTTCACTGCGAGAAGCAAAGCTACCGGGAACCAGGCAGAGGGCCTTCTCGGTAGTGGCGTCCGCCCTGTGGAACGCCCTCCCATCAGAGGTTAAAGGGATCAACAACTACATAACATTTAGGAAATACCTGAAGGCAGCCCTGTTCAGGGAAGTTTTTAATCTGTAATATGTTAATGTATTGTTTTTTAATATTTGCTGGAAGCCGCCCAGAGTGGCTGGGGAGACCCAGCCAGATGGGCGGGGTACAAATAATAAATTATTATTATTATTATTATTACTTAGATCTGTTACATTGAGGAGATTCAAGGCTTTCATACTGTTGTGTGCAGACTGGGGTGGGGAGGAGGAAGCTTCAAGGACTTTGGAAGATATTTTGACTAAGAGCTGCAGGAGGAGTGAGCCCAAATATTTTATTTAACACCAAGTTATTAGCCTTCCTCAAACACGGATATTGCCACTAGACAAATGACCAAACTACACAATATGTTACAGTGTGTGCGATCGTATCCAATGTGTCTGGTTTGTGTGATTTTCGGTTTGTTTGTGAAATACAGTCATACCTTGGAAGTCAAGCAGAATCCGTTCCAGAAGACCATTCGACTTCCAAAACGTCCGAAAACCAAATTGCGGCTTCTGATTGGCTGCAAGAAGGCCCTGCAGCCAATCAGAAGCTGTGGAAGCCCCGGTGGACATTCGGGTTCCAAAAGAACGTTCGCGAACCAGAATCATTTCTGGGTTTGTGGCGTTCGGGAGCCAAAACGTCCGAGTTCCAGGGTGTTCAGGATCCAAGGTACAACTGTAGTAGCCATGGACGGACCCAGTTGGGTTTCCTACCATTCTTTCCCTCTGCATTGCGTCCCTTCCATAGGATGGACGTTGCTATAGCTGCCTGTTCAGAGCTCTTCCGGTCGTACCGCCCCCCCCCGCCCCCCGTCAGCTGCTATTCAACAAAGAAAACCTCTGCCGCTATTGTGCGGCTCATTGCCAAGTTCTCCAAATGAGGCCTTATTAGTATGGTCCACCCACAATATTTGTTACTGTGTTGTATAACACTTTCCATGTGAGGGTATTTGCAGATTATACCTACAGGTTCTGTTCTTGCACCCTGCGACTGAAGTGTTTCCAAAGCCTTTTCTTTGAATTGTTGCAACCATTCAGCATACGCCTGAGAAGGAAACATCATCATCATCATCATCATCATCATCATCATCATCATCATCATATATGACTTATACCCCACCTATCTGGCTGGGCCTCCCCAGCCACTCTGGGCTTATGAAGTACATAAGCATTGCTGAGTATTATATTCCTTTCCAGCTCATACTTTCAACATTCTGTCCATTTTAAGAGCTTGTACTTGTCTAAATCACTCTGTCTCAATTTCTTCTTTCTTACCTTCTCTTAATCTCCCTTTTCACATTGTCTGCTGCCTTCAAGCACTCCTTCTCTCCTCAACCAGCTTAAGACTTTAACATCCCAGTCCAGTAAAAACCAGTTACCCAGCAGCCGAAAGCACAGAAACCATCTCTCTTGGGTTTGAGGTACCATTTTTTTATTTTTTTTTTACATCTTTTATATATCCCTTAATATATTAAAAATATCTCTAATGGATGTACAGTGGTTCCTCACCACTTTCCTGCGCGGAATGGTTTTAACCAACAAAACTGTCCTTTCAGGAACACATTTGCTAATAGAGTTAAAGGAGCTTCGCACAAAGGGCTTCCCACTGGACTTGGGTTCTTAGCATAAACTGTGTTGCTAGTATAAAGGTAAAGGGACCCCTGACCATTAGGTCCAGTCGCAGACGACTCTGGGGTTGCGGCGCTCATCTCGCTTTACTGGCCGAGGGAGCCAGCATACAGCTTCCAGGTCATGTGGCCAGCATGACTAAGCCGCTTCTGGCGAACCAGAGCAGCGCACGGAAACGCCGTTTACCTTCCCACCGGTGTCTTACTTGCACTTTGACGTGCTTTCAAACTGCTAGGTTGGCAGGAGCAGGGACTGAGCAATGGGAGCTCACCCCGTCACGGGGATTCGAACCGCCAACCTTCTGATCGGCAAGCCCTAGGCTCTGTGGTTTAACCCACAGCGCCACCCGTGTCCCACGTTGCTAGTAGTTTGCATTGAAAGATGTGCCAGTACAACTCCATTTGCTCACAGCCATTAGGTAGCTCACTGTCTTGATTTCGCTTTCCTATATAAATGATGAAGCTGAACACTGACTGAACCATGGCGCCCCTGGACTGGTAGCAGCAATCCAAGTCCCAGTGCCAGAGGCATTTGTTACTGGAATTGCAGAGGACTGCACCCAGAAACATTGTTTCGCTGTGCATCTTTCCCTTTAGTTTCTTAAATGTTATTTCCATTTGAAGCTGCCTGAATCACCATGCATTTTAGGTCTGGAGAGCATTAAGCAACAAATGCTGCTTACCTGTTGATCACCTAACTGGATCTGTGGGAAGAGGGACAAGAGAACCTTCATTGTTTGTCCCTGAATTATTCCAAGCTGTTGCTCCAATGCTTCCTGGAAGAACAAAGGACTTTCAAAAACTGAAAAGGACCGTACACCTTTCTCTTGATTAACAGGAATCTTAAGACATCTTTGAGTATCTCTTGAGCTGATGTGTGTCAGTGTCAGAGCCTGTTTGTTAAACATATAAGTTTAATATATATAAAATGTAATACAGTGGTACCTCCGGTTACGAATGGGATCCATTCCGGAGGCCCGGTCATATCCCAAAAATTTCATAACCAGAGGACCGCTTCTGCGCACACACGCAGCGCCACAGAGCACTTCTGCCATGCGCGAAGCGCGCAGAGTGCTTCTGCGCACGCGCAAGCGGCAAACCCACTTCCAGGTAAGTAAGAGTGGGAAGGGGAGACCTCCCCTCCTCCAACTCAGGTTCCCACTCTTTTCCTAGTTCCCTCCTCTTCCTCCTCCTTCACCAGAGCCTGCCATACACTGCAGAGTTTACAGGAAAGCTAACCTTTGCCTTAGTTGAAGACAGCAGCTTTTCTTCACATGCCTTTTCCACACAAGCCAGGGCTTCCATTGCTTCTAAATTCTTCTCTTGCAGGTCCTGTTGGAAACAAACACCAAAAACAAACCATTTATTTGTAGGAAGGCTGTCACAAAACTTTATGGACAGCAATTCAGCCATCCCCGTTAGGAAACTCAAGTTACTTTTAACAACTGCTGGAATCTTTATCTCAATTTTAAATGTAATTTATGTTGCTGCATAAATGTGGGTGGCGCTGTGGGTTAAACCACAGAGCCTAGGGCTTGCCGATCAGAAGGTCAGTGGTTCGAATCCCCGTGACGGGGTGAACTCCCGTTGCTCGGTCCCTGCTCCTGCCAACCTAGCAGTTCAAAAGCACGCAGTGCAAGTAGATAAATAGGTACCGCTCCGGCGAGAAGGTAAACGGCGTTTCCGTGCACTGCTCTGGTTCGCAAGAAGCGGCTTAGTCCTGCTGGCCACATGACCCGGAAGCTGTACCCCGGCTCCCTCGGCCAATAAAGCGAGGTGAGCGCCGCAACCCCAGAGTCATCCACGACTGGACCTAATGGTCAGGGGTCCCTTTACCTTTTTAACTTAAATCAAATACCTCTCTCTTGAGAACTACTTTTCTTCTTTATCGTCTTTTACATATATTCTCCTTTGCTTGCTTATCTCCCAAATGGTTTATTCTGTGTTTCTTTATTTTTAAGCTGTTGCCTTGTTAAAATATTCTAACTACAAACTTACGCCAGTTCCATATTTGTGCCTGCAGATGCATGGAAAAATATATCTGCACAAGCACATGGACGGATGGGTCTTTAAAGAAAGACATACCAACATACACCAATTGGAACCCTGAAGTGCCTTTCAGGTTAAGTGTATTCTTTCAGTTTCCTATCTCATACTTGCTTTGAATGCTAAGATACCTTCACTATACTCCCTTCTTAATTCTTTCTAATTATTTCCTGGCTTTCATTATATAAGCAATCTTCATAGATACAAATCTGCAGGTGCCCAAAATGGAGGACAGCTCTCATAAAACCAGCCCAAAGTCCTCATCATATTAGGGAAATGATTCAGTCGGCTTAACTCACATTGTTTTTTATTTTCAGCTGTTCAACTGTACTTTTCAGTTCAGCAACTTCATTCTCTAATGTGGTGACCTGTGTGGGTGAGCCTTGGACTCTAAAGCAGAAAAAAGATTTACAAATTAATTATCTGTAATATTCCACAATATACAGTTTTAACACACACACAATTATTTATTATTTTGAAGATACAGTGGTACCTCCGGTTGCGAACGGGATCCGTTCTGGAGGTCCGGCTGAATCCCAAGGAATTCGCAACCGGAGGACTGCTTCTATTCTGGATCTTGGCATCCAGGGATTCTCCTTTTTATACCTATATTTCCCCCTTGAACTAACACTGCTGTCAAGCCATCCCATTTCTGCATCTGATTTTTCATACCTAAATGTAACATTCTGCTCTCATCTCGGTTCTTCATCCTGTCAAGTACATTTCTAATCCTGTTTCTGTCTAAGGTATTATCTCCTCCTCCTAGATTGGTGTCATCGGCAAATCTGATGAGCGTTCCCTTCATGCAATTTTGTGTGGGGTTGTTTTTTTTTTAAGATGTTGACTGACACTGCACTCAGGACAGATCACTGCAGCACTCTACTTGTCACGCCTGTGCAGGCTGATGAGGAGACATTAATTTGCATTCTTTGGAAATACTCCGTCAACCAGTTACAAATCCACCCAGAAGTAGCATCACTTACTAGCCCTCATTTCCACAGCCTGTCAACAAGAACATTGTGAGGGACCTTGTTGAAATCCTTGCTGAAATAAAGATATATTACAGGGACAGAATCCTCCTTACCTGCTGCACTAGTAGCTCTATAAACAGTGCTTTTTTCTGGGGGGACGCAAGGGTACGCATACCCCTAAACATTTTGTGAATCTAAGTTTGGCCTCATTGAGGGGCAGTCTTTCAATATGAGTAGGAAAATGAGAGTACCCCTAAACATTTTTTAAGAAAAAAAGCACTGTCTATAAATAAAAGATATAATAGTCTTGGATGCTATTTTTAATCACAGTGTTCTTTTCTAAATGCTCACAGACCAACTATTTAATGATCAGTGTCAAAAACACAGTATTCACCAGTCTTACCTTAACTGCGCTTGGCTGACTTCCGTTTCGTTTGCTTCCTGAATATATGGGGGGAGAAGAAAATGAAATTACATTACTGTCTTCAAAACAGTCCTTGTATCTAAAAACATAGGAAGTAATAATGCCATGCTGCTTTAGTAGTGTGCCATAAAGAGAGGGAACCCCTGAAAAAGAAGCAAAGTTATCGGAAGCAGAAGCTAGCAGGGAAGGACACTGCAAGACTCTGACCTGAACATCTTTGTTTTTCTCCATTTGCCCAGCCTCTAGGAGGGCTTCGGTCGCTTGAATCCTCTCTGCAAGCTCTGCATTCTTGGAAGTGGCTTCTGACAACTTAATCTGTAAACTGTTTAGTTCTTCTGCCTTACTCTTCACCATCATTTCAGAGTGCAGCAGTTTAGACTGAAGTTCTGTTAAAGGTGGATAAAACGCTGGTCATAAAACATGCAATTGAAGCTGCACCCATCATTCCTCTTGCTTGCATCACAGGGATGCAGGGGGATCCAGTTCACCTTTCGGAGTCAGTCTACCCAGGCCACCCCCCTCGGGGCCCAAGCACGGATCAGAACACAGATGTGCGAATTAAGCAACGAGGTAGTTGCTTATGGGGTAGTCCCAGGGCAGCCAGAACAGCTAATATACTTGTAAACTGTTTAGAAGCCATCTTGGTAAATAAGCATTATATAAGTTAATAAATAATGGGCACACAGTAAAACAAAAAAAACCCTCCTTTAATGTGTCATAAACAAGAGAAGAAGAAGAGTTTGGATTTGATAGCCCGCTTTATCACTACCTGAAGGAGTCTCAAAGCAGCTAACATTCTCCTTTCCCTTCCTCCCCCACAACAAACACTCTGCGAGGTGAGTGGGGCTGAGAGACTTCAGAGAAGTGTGACTAGCCCAAGGTCACCCAGCAGCTGCGTGTGGATGAGCGGAGACGCGAACCCGGTTCACCAGATTACGAGACTACCGCTCTTAACCACTACACCACACTGGCTTAGGAAGCCCATAAGCACAATAGCATCCCTCTCAGCTGATGATCAGATGGTTACTGCCTCTGACACCAGAGGTGGTATACAGCCATCAATTCTAGTAGTCATTGATAGCCTCATCCTCCATGAATAATCCCCTTTTAAAGCTGTCCAGGTTTTTTTTTGGGGGGGGGGAATTATTGTGCAAATTCCAGAGTTTTAACTATGTGCTGTGTGAAGAAGTCATTTCTTTTTTCCTGTCCTGAATCTTCCACTATTCAGCCTCACTAGGTGGTCCCAGGTGTTATGAGAGAGAGAAAGAGAGAGAACTATTCTCGATTCACTCTCTCTAATAATATTATACGCAGGTATCCTGTCCCTCCCTTATGTGACTTTTTTTTTTCAAAACTGAAAAGCTCCCAACCATTACTTACTGGGGAGTTGTTTCAGTCCCTGGATCATTTTGGTTCCCCTTTTCTGAACCATGTCCAGGCATTTCATCTTCTTTTCGAGGTGCAGATACTGGTGGATTGCAACTCCCATCACCCCCAGGCAGAGCGGCCAAGAATCAGAGGGGAGGAGAGTCGCAACCCAACGACATCTGGAGGGCCACAGGTTACCTACCTACCTGTAGATGTTGAACGTGATGGAGAAAAAGTTGTTGTTGTTTTGTAAGAACTGTATAGCATAAATGCCACAAAGCCAAGGAACAGTCCTTAGCACCAACATCTGGAATCTGCTTGCCAGATAGAGCTGGAGCCACCAGAGGATGGTGCCAAGCTGTTTTTGTCCAAATTCAAGCTGGAAGTCAACTGAAACAGAGACTGTACTTCCTGAGAATTCTAAGGAAAAACCATCTTCCGCAAAAGCTGCTGCTTGCCTTCTATCACTGTGCCATTGAGAGCGTGCTCACTTATGGCTTATGTGTGTGGTACGGAAGCTGTACTACCCAGGACAGGATGGGGTTGTGCAGAGTTGTTAAGGCAGCAGAGAGCATTGTTGGCTGCTCGCTCGCCACCTTAGAGCAGATTTATGCCATGAGGTGCAACAGAAAGGCACTGGACATAGTAAAAGATCCATCACATCCTGGTCACCGTCTCTTTGAGCTCTTGCCGTCGGGACGGAGATACAGAACGATGTCGACAAGAACAAGCCGTCTTAGGAACAGCTTCTTCTCCAGAGCGATCTCAGCCTTGAATGGGAAGCCTGGACTTTGAAGTCATCTAATCTTACCTGTTATGTTTTATCAGTGTTTTTGTAGTTGTTTTGTTTTTGCGTGGGGTGCCCTATCTGGGTGGATGGAGCAGCCAAGTAATTTCGTTGTCCCCGAAGGGGACAATGACAATAAAATATATTCTATTCTATTCTATTCTATTCTATTCTATTCTATTCTATTCTATTCTACTCTAAATGGATGTTAAAAATCAGGATTACGTATCAGAGCCTGGAACTGGGCAACCACCATTCACAGAAGCACCATGACCCCAAAAAGATTTACTACTAGCTAATAGTTGGGGGATCATTATAGTGGGGGGGGACGATTTATTTTAGAGGGGCCTCACACCACCTCTTTCAAAGCAGCTGGGGTACCTGGCCCTCTCACAAAACCTCTCAGATCCAGCATCCTGACTCTCAACTCCTGGGGAAAAAACTGTGCCAGGCGGAGGATTTTGTGATGTCCTCCCTACAATGTGATCTCACCAACAAGACTGGCCTGCTGCTCTTTTGCCTTCCCCAGCTCTTTCTGCAAGCTTTGATAGCTGGCTTGGGATTTGCAGAGTTCTTCGCCCATCTCTTCCAAGCTTTTCTGCAGGGGGGCCTCCTTTTCTTTTTGGGATATCTGCATGAAGGAGGTGGGGTAAAAATTAAGATGGGAGACAAAAGCAGGCTTATAAGCACAGGGTTATTTTTTGAAAGCCATGTACCTTCTACATAGCTGTCAACTTTCGGATTTGAAAATAAGAGATTTTTCCAAACTTTCGGATTTGAAAATAAGGGATGCTGCGAGGGCGGTGCAATGGCACCAAGTAGCATCGCCACTCTGCGCTCCAGAGGCTGCGCACGAACGGGTGAGCGAAAGAGCGAGCGTGTAGACGGCAGGCAGGCTGTGTGTCTGGTTGGGAGTGAGGGTCTGGCTGCACAAGGCATGCAAGCTCCGCCCCCAGTCGGTCTCAGACTCCTTATTGGCAGCCGAGCAACGCAGCTGAGGAGCCTCCCTGGCCGGCAGGGAGGGAGAGGAGCTGCTTCCTTTGAAATCCGGGAAATTTAAGGGATATCAACAATCCGGGATAGCAGCGGGAAATGGCATTGGAATAAGGGAGTTTCCACCAAAAAAAGGGAGGGTTGACAGCTATGGACTTCTAGCATGTCGTACCAGGGCACTGTGGCTATGAGGTACAGTGAGGCAGTTGCCTCGGCCAGTAGGCTCTGGGCGGCTGGGAGAGGCAGCAGATCCAGCCTCCATGGAGTACCCTCCTGACTGCCTCCTCATCCACTGCACAACCAAAGCCCACTACCGCTGCCAGAGGAGGAGGCAGGGGTGTTTTCCGTTTTGCCTTTGGTGGCAAAACATCCTGGGATGGCCCTGATTATTGCCGTGACAATTCCTGTCCTATACTTCCCAAAGCATGCATACAGATCAAGATGAGCAGGTGACTTTAAGCTGGCCTTTTTATTTCTATGCTTTGTATATCGTATTGTTGTTTTATTACTATGGCCCGTGGCTGACACAAATAAAGATTCATTCATTCATTAAAGAAGAAGAAGAAGAGTTTGGATTTGATATCCCGCTTTATCACTACCCAAAGGAGTCTCAAAGCGGCTCACATTCTCCTTTCCCTTCCTCCCCCACAACAAGCACTCTGTGAGGTGAGTGGGGCTGAGAGACTTCAGAGAAGTGTGACTAGCCCAAGGTCACCCAGCAGCTGCATGTGGAGGAGCGGAGACGCGAACCCAGTTCACCAGATTACAAGTCTACCGCTCTTAACCACTACACCACCTTCCCTAGGTCACAAATGGAAATCTGCCATGACTAGGAACAGAACCCAAATCTTTCAGCTTCTAGCAATCTTTTCACCATAAGCACAGAATTATTGGTACCTGTCTGTTACTGACCTGGAGCTGACGGATTTGCTCTTCAGAGGCAGCAACCTTTATCTCCAAGACCCTTTTCTGTTCTTCCGCCTGTTGTAATGTGCCCAACTTTTCAGTCAACTCTTTGCCTAGTTGCTACACTCCTGACGCAGTTTGGCCAGTTCAGCATTTTGTCTGAATTGCAAAAGTTGAAACAGTAAGGTGTGAATCAAGCTTGCTTCAAAACAATTCCGATTTAAAGAACTGTAAAATCTGCCTTTATGCAACATTTGAAAAATGGAAATGTATCAGCATCTTGTTTCCTTACCATCCATATTTTCCTAGCAATATAGGTCACTAATTTTTTCTCTTGCCACCAGCATATATAAGGACAGGAACAGGAAATAATGGAAATGGTTATGGGCAAATGTTCCACCTAAACTGTTATCTGCTGATTTGAAGGAGAACTATTATAATATTCTTTGAGAATGATACTCCACA
>JAWWNH010000298.1:0-105000 GCA_034641385.1 Darevskia mixta
TCTTAGTGTGAAGCTTCCTGAAGTAGAGAAGCACAGCCCCCGCCTCTTGCCTCATATGGGCGGTCCTTAAGGCTTCCCACATCTGACTAGCGGACACTTTGCCATTGAGCGTTATTAGCTCCTCTGGAGATACTGATAAGACAATAAGCCCCATGGCCTTTGAGTCTGCAGCAGTCCATGCATTCGTGATAGGAGCAGGAGCAGCATCCTTCACACTGTGCCACACTGCATGCCATCTCAATTGAGCTTCACAATAGACTGCCCAAGTCTGATAATTCTGTCCATTCAAATGTGGACATTGGTTTTCTCCCATCGCTTTATCAGAAAGATCCATTCCTGTTCTTTCACTTCACTTCAGCTAGGAACACAGCTTATTTTACAGCTTCACTATCTCAGATTTACGACCTGCTTTCCTCTGGCCTTAATTATGCTTCGCACAGACATCAAAGTCTTCTAGCCGCCAGCCGGGATTTATGCTTGTTCCGCTCCTACACATACCTCTGTTTCAGTGCCGTGAATCTGGGCCCATAACCCAGTTGTTGTGATTTGTCCAGGGAAACGGGAACAACGGGCATGCTCCCTGCTGGCCCAAACACCTCCGGCCAAACTGCCGGTCGAACTTCAAACCCCTGGAACAGCAGCAGAAACCAAAGACCTAGCTCCAGAAAGCTAAGCACTCTTGTATAGTCCATTCAGCAGCAGAAGATGCACTACAGAGGCTGGCATGAGCATTATATAAAAGCATTTATTAGGCGAACGTGAGGACAAAAGAATGCACACGTGCAGTCACCTCCATGTTCGGAAAAACGAAAGAGAAAGAAAAAAAAGTACAGACTGAAGAACGGAAGTTCCCAGCAGCACACTGGAACACTATACAGACTTGTGACAAGCTTCCATCCTCAGTCTGTTATTAAGGTGGAATGGGAATTACAACAACCCTAACCCTAACCCTTAACCCTAACCCCTACCCCTAACACTGCTCTAACCCTAACCCTACCCCTAATGCTGCTGCTGCTCTAACCCTAACCCTAACACTGCTGCTGCTCTAACCCTAACCCTAACCTAACCCTACCCTAACCCAACCCTAACCCCTAGCCCTAACCCCTCTGAGTACTACCCCTCCCACCTTCTCACTATATATAAGGGTCTGGTGACTTCTGTTTCAGTGTATCTGAAGACGTGTGCATGCACACGAAAGCTCATACCAAGAACAAACTTAGTTGGTCTCTAAGGTGCTACTGGAAGGAATTTTTTTATTTTTTATTTTGTCCTAACCCAACCCTCACCCTCACCCAACCCTAACCCCTAACCCTAGGTTAGGTTGTACAATGACAATAAAGGTATTATTATTTTTTATTATTCAGAGCGTAGCGATCAGACTATGGCACCTTTACAGGGGAGGACACGATCCCATCTATACCTGCACCAAAGATCAAATCCAGTGTGTGGCCTGCTTGACGTGTGGGACCTAAAACAAGCTGGGAGAGCCCTAGTGACGCCATGGAGGACACCAGGTCCAGAGCCCGTGAGGAGGGGGCGGTGTCAGCATGGGCACTGAAGTCCCCCAAAACCAATAGGTTAGGGAACTCCAAGGCCCAGCCTGCCACCACCTCCAGCAGGCCTGACAGGGTTACTGCCAGTGCGTTAGGTGGTCAGTACACCAGCCAGACAGCCAGGCTCTCCTTGGTGCCCCACACCAAGCCAACACACTCAATGCCAGAGATTGATGGCACTTGCAGAGCCCTGAAAGAGCAATCCTCCCGGATAAACAACAACACCCCTCCCCCCGACCCACAGTCCGCGACTGGTGAAGGATGGAGAGACCCGGGGGCGCCATCTCATGTAAGGCGACTGTTTTGCCTTTGCGCACCCAGGTCTCCATCATGCAAGCCAGGAAAACCCCCTGCAAGATAAAAAAAAGTCTTACAGGGTGGTGGTTTTGTGGCCTATAGACCTGTCATTGCACAGCGCCAGTGACGGAGGTAGGTAATCCCAGAGCCATTTCGTATATCATAGAATCATAGAGTTGGAAGAGACCACAAGGGCCATCCAGTCCAACTCCCTGCCAAGCAGGAAACACCATCAAAGCATTCCTGACAGGTGACTGTCAATTTTAGGCACTAAGCAAAAATGTTCTTCTTCAACCTGGTGCTTGGCTGAATAGCATTCTATGGCCTTTCAAATGTTTCTATGCAAGGGGGGTTATTGGTTTTGCTTTCATGTTTTAGTTATTATTTTGTTTTCATTTTGTATTCTTTTGTGAAGCACCCTGTTATTTACAGATGAAGAGCAGTATACAAATTTAGTTAATAATAATGATAATGGTAATGATAATAATACTACTCGGAGTTATAGTCTCCAAACATTAAGCCAATGCAATCAGATTAATGGAGTCATAGAAATTATTCCCACCTTCTTGAATTTCTTAGGCAAACAAAACTTATGATACTTTACCAATGCAGATTACTGCATATGAAATGGGGAAAGTGTTCAATGTAAGGTGTGTTCAAAGTCTCAATTGCACTCCAGGTCCCCCAACTTCAGATTTCTTAACCTAAAGAAGTGGACTGGGTATGATAGTGTTTCTGTGACCAGTTGTTTGTCCTAGTCCAGGCACAGGGAACGTGTTATGCCAGACTCTTCTCTGGAAGTTGCAAAACCTAGCATCATTGCCATTGTCTTTGGAGCTATGCTGCATCATTTCATGAACTTCTGACATATGTTTGTATTTCATGTGGCTGCTTTTGTGAACTATGCTCTATTCTGGTATTGCTTTCAAATGTGAACTATTGACAGTGCAAAAAGATATAATTGCAATTGTTCACTTTGCAAAGGAAACAATCATTTGTATTTACCATATTTTCCCGTGTATAAGTCAATGTTTTTTGCTTTAAAAAACTTAAGTCAAAAATTGAGGTTCGTCTTATACATGGTGAACCCCAAATTAAGAAATCAACATTTTAAACATCAAACAGAACAACTTTGATATTTTCTTATTCAAAACACTGGTATTTTTAGTATTGTATATTTAAACATCAGCAGCAGTGAGCTTTTTTTAGGTGATTGCAATGGTGACTGCAAGCTTGCCTCCACCCCTCTCAGTCCGCTGCGCCAAGCCCGAGCCTTTATATCTTCTGTTTCTATATGACTGAGAGGGGGTGTTCGGGAGTCATTCATCCAGAAACAGTGAGAAAATTCCAGAACAGTCATATATAAGTGGGATTGGCACTCTGAGTATGCGCAACTTCAGCTGGAAGTGCTGATAAAAGTAGAACTTTTGTTTTTCCTTTTGCAAACAACTGACCAACTGTCTCCAAACTGTTATGTCATGACTGCCTATAGATTGTGTCTGCCTGCATCTCGCTGCTAAAAAGAGTGAGACTGAAGTATGAAATTACAGCTCTTGCTATAATGATTGTAAATAGTGTTACTGTGAAGCATTTATGACCAGTCAAGCAATAAAACACTTGACTGAGTTTTACGGTGTCTGTGAATGTTTCTTCTCAAAGTGTAGCTTCAACTGCTGACCACTGCTTCCAGAAACTCTGCTGAAGGACTGAAAGCTGCTAACAAGGTGCCTACACATGAGGATATGCAGCAAAAGTGTGATGGACTGTGACCTTTAATACTCCTTCGAGGAAAAGGTGGTATAAAAATGCAATAAATGAATTTTAATAAGGACAAATGTAAGGTTCTGCACTAACACAGGAATAATCAGTCAAAACAGGGTACAGATTTGGAATTAATTTCAAATTATAGGCCCATATCATTACTTAATTCGTACTATAAAATTTTTGCAGGATTATTGGCCGATAGATTGAAAAAAGTAATAGGGAATATAATACATAAAAATCAGGCTGGATTTATTGGGGGAAGACAGATAAAGGATAACATAAGGAACGTAGTGGATATTTTAGAATATTTGCAATTTAAGAAAGATAGACAAGCAGCATTAGTATCAATAGACGCAGAGAAAGCATTTGATAACGTTTCGTGGGATTTTATGAAAAAATTATTAAAGAAAATGAAATTGGGTGAAAAATTTGAAAAAGGTATCAATGCGATCTATAAAAAACAAAAAGCGAATCTAATTATTAATGGACAGCTTATTCCTTATTTGTCCATTAATAATTAGATTTGATTTTTGTTAAGGGTTTTATGTTTATATGCTTTTTATGTTTATTTGATATGTTGTGTTTTGATATGACTTGATATGATTTATGTTTGGATAGGATTAGATATGATTTGATATGTTATCTGTTTGTTTGTTTTTTGATGGTTATGTTTGTTTTAACTTAAAATCTCAATAAAGATTAAAAAATATTTTTAAAAATAATAATTATTAATGGACAGATTGGAGAAAGTATCAATATTGCCAAAGGCACAAGGCAGGGCTGCCCACTTTCACCATTGTTATCTATAATAGTTTTAGAAGTGTTGTTAAAGAAAATTAGGCAGGGTAGAGCAATCAGAGGAATAGTAGCAGGAGAGAGGGAATATAAGATCAGAGCCTTCACCGACGATGTGGTGATCATGACAGAGAACCCACTAGAAAGCGTACCCAGAGCACTGGAATGTATAAATGAATTTGGCAAGTTTGCAGGATTCAAATTGAATTATAAGAAAACGAATGTATTGGTTAAAAATATGGATGATGAAGAGAGAATCGAGTTACAACGGGTTACTGGATTGGAAATTAAAAAGAAAAAAATATATATTGGAATCAATTTGAAATCAAACAATATAGATTTAATTACTGAAAATTATGGTAAATTATGGAAAGAGGAAACATGGGAAAAATTAAATTTATCGTTATTGGGGGAAATTTCTGTTATAAATTTTTTTTATAAATTTTATAAAGTTCAAGAAGGATACTGACAAGCTGGTACGTGTCCAGAGGAGGGCAACCAAAATGGTCAAAGGCCTGGAAACGATGCCTTATGAGGAACGGCTTAGGGAACTGGGTATGTTTAGCCTGGAGAAGAGAAGGTTAAGGGGTGATATGATAGCCATGTTCAAATATATAAAAGGATGTCATATAGAAGAGGGAGAAAGGTTGTTTTCTGCTGCTCCAGAGAAGCGGACACGGAGCAATGGATTCAAACTACAAGAAAGAAGATTCCACCTAAACATTAGAAAGAACTTCCTGACAGTAAGAGCTGTTTGACAGTGGAATTTGCTGCCAAGGAATGTGGTGGAGTCTCCTTCTTTGGAGGTCTTTAAGCAGAGGCTTGAGAGCCACCTGTCAGGAATGCTTTGATGCTTGGCAGGGGGTTGGACTGGATGGCCCTTGTGGTCTCTTCCAACTCTATGATTCTATGAAAAATGAATGTACTCCCGAGGATGATGTTTTTGTTTCAAAGTATTCCTTTATTGGGTGGGGGGAAATGCTTCAACAATTGGAGGAAAGATTTGGCAAAATTTATATGGGCTGGGAAGAAACCAAGGATTAAGTATAAAATTATGATTGATAAAAGGGACAGAGGGGGATTTGGCCTTCCTGATTTTGAATTATATCATGATGCAGTTGGACTGGTTTGGTTAAAAGAATGGATAAAATTGGATGATAAGATAAGATAATTTATTGTCACTGCACAAGTACAAGCACAACGCTATACAAGTGCAACGAAATTGCATGCCACGCCGTAAAAAACAGAAAGATAAAACAAAACAAAAAACAGCACAAAACACACACACACCAAAAAAAAGCCACACATACACACACATACACCCATCACAGCTCTCCAAGGCCATATTATCTGGTTACAGCATTTAAGATGGTTATAGCTCTTGGGTAGAAACTGCTCTTCAATCTATTTGTTCTTGATCTAATTGTTCTATATCTTCTACCAGAAGGCAGTGGTGCCAAGAGACTATATCCTGGATGAGATGGATCCTTTAAAATATTGTTAACCTTTTTAAGGCAACGGGAACTGTATAGTTCTTCCAGAGATGGGAGAGGATGACCAATAATATTTTGGGCTGTGGTTATGACCTTCTGAAGTATCTTCTTCTCCCTGGCTGTGCAGCTGGAGAACCAAGCACAAATACAGTATATAAGAATGCTCTCTATGGAGCCTCGGTAGGACACTAGCAGTCTCTCACTCAGATTGTTCTTCTTTAAAAGTCTGAGGAAATAAATTCTCTGCTGGGCCTTCTTTACCAGAGCAGTAGTATTTGCGCTCCAAGTCATACCCTGCTCTATAATCACTCCCAAAAACTTGAATACAGCCACCCTCTCCACCTGGTCCCCGCCGATACACAGGGGCTGAATATCCACCTTTTTTCCCTGTAATCCACCACCAGTTCCTTGGTCTTGGCAGTATTAAGAGCCAGATTGTTATCTCTACACCAAGCACAGAACTGCTCCACCTCATCCCGATAGGCAGACTCATCCCCTCCTGAAATGAGCCTCACCACAGTAGTGTCATCAGCAAAGTTGATGATTTTGTTGCTGGGATAGATGGCTGTACAGTCATACGTATAGAGCAGGGGTCGGCAACCCGCGGCTCCGGAGCCGCATGCGGCTCTCTCACACCTTTGCCGCGGCTCCGGGCTCGTGGGCCGGGCCGGGGAATTTAAGGCGTTTCCCGCTTGTCTCCCACAAAAGTTATATCCCGGTTAATTCCCAGATCAAAGAAAGCAGTTCCTCTCCCTCCCCCCCTTCGGCTCCTTGCAGAGAAAAGCCCTGGAAACAAGCGAGTTGGAGCCTATCCTTTGCCGCTGAAGCCAGAGATCGGAGATAAGATAACACAGATTTCCCCTGCGCTGAGGCTAGCTTGGTTGTGGGGGAAGGGAGCTTTGCTCCGTGTGCTCAGCCCTCTTTGTTTACCTTAGATTAAGTAATTACCACCTCAAAGGAAAAAGGCAAATACACTCTCTTTCTGTTCCGACAAGCTTTAGTATATTATTTTATAATTTCATCATACTTTCCTTGTTCCCAATAAACCTTGCATTTTGGTATTTCCTTTGTGTTGTTATAAGAATTTTAAGGTGTTTCTCTGCAAGAAGGGAGGAGGTGAAAACTTCCCATTTCCTTCAGAATTAAGTAATTACCATCTCTCTGTTCCAACAAGTTAAATGCCAGATTCCAAACCCAAAGGGTGTTCATTAACGGCTCCTCTTCATCCTGGAGAGAAGTGACTAGTGGGGTGCCACAGGGTTCTGTCTTGGGCCCAGTCTTATTCAACATCTTTATCAATGACTTGGATGATGGGCTTGAGGGCATCCTGATCAAGTTTGCAGATGACACCAAATTGGGAGGGGTGGCTAATACCCCAGAGGACAGGATCACACTTCAAAATGACCTCAACAGATTAGAGAACTGGACCAAAGCAAACAAGATTAAGTTTAACAGGGAGAAATGTAAAGTACTACACTTGGGCAAAAAAAATGAAAGGCACAAATACAGGATGGGTGACACCTGGCTTGAGAGCAGTACATGTGAAAAGGATCTAGGAGTCTTGGTAGACCACAAACTTGACATGAGTCAACAGTGTGATGCAGCAGCTAAAAAAGCCAATGCAATTCTGGGCTGCATCAATAGGAGTATAGCATCAAGATCAAGGGAAGTAATAGTACCACTGTATTCTGCTCTGGTCAGACCTCACCTGGAATACTGTGTCCAATTCTGGGCACCACAGTTCAAGAAGGATAATGACAAGCTGGAACGTGTCCAGAGGAGGGCAACCAAAATGGTCAAAGGCCTGGAAATGATGCCTTATGAGAAACGGCTTAGGGAGCTGAGTATGTTTAGCCTGGAGAAGAGAAGGTTAAGGGGTGATATGATAGCCATGTTCAAATATGTAAAAGGATGTCATAGAGGAGGGAGAAATGTTTTCTGCTGCTCCAGAGAAGCGGACACGGAGCAATGGATTTAAACTATAAGAAAGAAGATTCCACCTAAAGATTAGAAAGAACTTCCTGACAGTAAGAGCTGTTCGACAGTGGGATTTGCTGTCAAGGAGTGTGGTGGAGTCTCCTTCTTTGGAGGTCTTTAAGCAGAGGCTTGACAGCCATCTGTCAGGAATGCTTTGATGGTGTTTCCTGCTTGGCAGGGGGTTGGACTGGATGGCCCTTGGGGTCTCTTCCAACTGTATGATTCTATTATTACCGTGGCATGGACTGTCCCTGAGAATCGTAGACTGGTTTTGCGGCTCCCAGTGTTTTTTTTCTTCTTCGGAAACGGGTCCAAGTGGCTCTTTTTGTCTTAAAGGTTGCAGACCCCTGGTATAGAGGGTATAGAGCAGAGGACTCAACACACAACCCTGTGGTGAGCCGGTGTTAAGGCTAAGGGCTGTGGACATATGTGACCCTACTCTAACCCTCTGAGAACGATCTGACAGAAAGTTCAAAACCCAGAGACAAATGGAGTTGGAAAGTCCAATCGCCTCTAGCTTGGACACCAGTCTATGGGGGAGGATCGTGTTGAAAGCAGAGCTGAAATCCACGAACAGCAGCCTCACATAACTCCCCGGCTGCTCCAGATGGGACAGAGCAGCATGGAGAGTGGTGGTGATGGCATCTTCTGTAGATCTGTTTGCCCTGTATGCAAACTGGTAGTTGTCAAAGGTCGATGGAAGACAGGAAATAATGTGACTGCGTACCAGTTTCTCAAAACACTTCATGATAATAGGAGTCAGTGCAACTGGTCTGTAGTCATTCAAGCTACTAATTGTGGATTTGTTAGGCAGGGGAACAATAGTTGACAACTTCAGGCAGGGTGGGACAATAGACTGGTGTAGGGACTTGTTGAAGATCTTAGTGAAGACCCTCGCCAGATTATCCGCACAGCCCCTCAACACCCTTCCCGTGATACCATCAGGTCCAGCAGCCTTCCTCGGATTCACCATCCTCAATACCTGTCTCACCCCATGCTCCTCTACAGTGAATGAGGGGTCGTTATGGGCTGGTGGCTGTAATACAGTCATCTCCGGTGGCCCCCTCTCAAAGCGAGCAAAGAAGAGATTAAGCTCCTCCGCCAGCGATGGGTCACTGTCGACAGCACCAAGGTTTGGTTTGTAGTTGGTAATGTGCTGAATCCCCTGCCACACCTGCCTCATGTTGTTACTACTGAGGTTATCCTGAATCCTCTGCTTATAATCCAGCTTTGCCCGTCGAATACCTCTCTTCAGGTTTGCTCTTGCTGCACTGTAGAGCTGCACCTCGCCCGTCCTGAAAGCCCTGTTCCTTTCCCACAACAGGCACTGGACCTCTCTATTCATCCAGGGTTTCTGATTGGGATAAACCTGGATGGATTTATTTACTGTGACAGTATCTGTGCAGTGATTGATATAGCACAGAACTGCCGCCGTACTCTCCTCCAGGTCTGAATGGTCGAAAATATCCCAGTTGGTTCTCTCGAAACAGTCCTGCAACTGGTGAATAGCACCTTCAGGCCAGATTTTAACAGTCCTTGTTGTAGTGAGAGCCCATTTTCTGAGGGGGGTATGTGCTGGTACAAGGAACACAGACATATGGTCGGACTGGCCCAAATGTGGGAGCTGTAAAGCCCTATAACCATATTTTATATTTGAATAGACCTTGTCCAGTGTCTTGTCCCCTCTCGTGGCACATTTCACATGCTGATAGAACATTGGGAGCACCGTTTTAAGTTCAGCATGGTTGAAGTCCCCAGCAATGATATGCACCACTTCAGGATACTTATCTTGCTGGCTGCTGATAAAGCTCTGCAGAGACCTCATAGCCAAGTTGGCATTGGTATCTGGTGGAACGTACACGCCAATTAACATAACAGCTGTAAACTCCCTAGGGAGATAGACTGGTCTACATTTAACAGCCACATACTCCCAATCTGGGGAGCAGTGACTGCCTACAGTCTTAGAGTTATTGGACCAGCATTTGTTCACATATACACACAGTCCCCCTCCTTTGGTTTTTCCGGAGTCTATGCTTCGGTCATGGCGATGTACCGTACAGCCTTCCAGCTCAATAGCTGCGCCTGGTATGGATGAATGAAGCCATGTCTCGATGACAAATAGAACGCAGCAATCTTTGATAAGACTGTTCTTTGCCACCTGCAGCTGCAATTCATCCCTCTTGTTGGCAAGAGATCTCACATTAGCAAGAAATATGCTAGGGAGTGGTGGCTTCTTTGAATTCTTTCGCAGTCTTACCAGCACGCTGGCCCGACAACCCCGCCTTTGCCTCCTGTCTCTACGCCGCCTTCGCCTCCTCCCTAAGGGGATAGTGATCCATGGAGAGCCCGGTGCCCTGGCTACTCCCACCGGAATGCTATCTGGGCGAAAATAATCAGCTCTTACAGCTTGTTCACACTGTAATCCGACTCTTAGGAGCTCCTGCCAGCTGTAAATCTTATTCGCCCAGCCGAATGTACTCAAAAAAAAGTAAAAACAATAAAAGCCATATGAAAAGCTGGGGGAAAAAGGAGAGCACTGAGCCGCAGCGTCTATGCGCGCCGCCATCTTAATTGACTCTTTTGGTGCCGGTGTGCTGGATCTTGAGGGAGTGGGGACAAGGTTTGGATGGCACGCCTATTTGATGAAAAAGTAAAGGTGCATAAAGGGTTTTTAGAACATATAATTAGAAAATCATATAAAATTTGGGGGAAATATAAAAAGATATTAGAACCAAAAATACCCTGGTGGGCCTCTCCATTAGAAATGGTAACAGTGAAAAAATTAAAGATGAAAGAAAATTGGGCTACATATAAAATTTTATTGCAAGAATTGAATGGGGAATTAAATTTAAAGGACTGTTTGAAGATAAAAATTTATACAAATGATTGGTTTCAATATACCCAAATTAAGTATAGATTGGCTAAAGATAAACAGATAGGATTTGAAAAAGAAATTTCTAAATTAGATAAATATTTAATTCAAGATAATTCCAAAAATCTATCTAAATATATATAATTTGATTTTAGAATGGGAGACAAAAGATGAGTTATTTAAGGCCTCAAAGATCAAATGGTTTGAGCAAAGGGAGAGGCTATGGCAAAAAGATATGAAGTTCTCCCTGTGTTATATTGAGGGAAAACTTCCTCAAGATGCAGCACAGGTGGTATTTAATACCAGAAAGGATTGCCAAAATGAATAAAGGTTGCAGTGATGTATGTTGGTGATGTAACTCCACGATAGGCTCTATGATTCATATTTGGTGGAATTGTCCGAGTATTAAGCAATTTTGGGAAGTCATATATAATGAAATGAAAAAAATATTCAAATACTCGTTTAAGAAGACACCGGAGGGATTCGTATTAGGAATAATACCAGAAAGCCTAAAAGGAGTTGATAAAGTATTGTATTTATATACAACTGCAGCTGTAACGCTTCTGGTAGCAAAGAATTGGAAGAGCCCCTTGATACCGACAAAAATGGAATGGCTTGCCAAATTAATAGAATATTATAATTTGACCAAATTGATGGGAAATATTGGAAGGGTTCCAAAGGAAAGAATGGAGAAAGAATGGAAGGCATTTAATAATAATAATAATAATAATAATAATAATAATAATAATAAAATAAATTTTTATTTGTACCCCGCCCTCCCCAGCCGAAACCGGGCTCAGGGCGGCTAACAACAACAAAGGTAGATAGCCGTGTAAACCTATTAGTTAAAATACAAGTTAAAAACCAGTTTAAAATGCCGATTCATTTTGCACCCATTACCAAACCAAGGGGAGGAGGATATTTAAAGAATATCTTTAAAATTATATTGAAAAGCTGGAACTTATATCAGATTAAAGCAAGTTCCGTGATCAGCAGAAGGAAAGAAAAGATGAAATACATAATAGTTAGGCTTTCATAGTTTTTAAAGCAATGAAGTTTAGAGTGATAATAAATATAAAAAGTCAACAATATGCAAAGGAAATTAATGGAGATCAAATGACATTATAACTTATGTGATTGGAAGTCTATTTCACAAGGGGTGAAGGGTGTAGAGTGGTGGTGGTTCTGAGTATGTGTATAATTGATTTTTTACCATGGTCAGATGTAAGTTTTTAATGTAATCCTGTATGCATGAATGAATGAATGAATGAATGATCTTCTATGTATTATTGCTATTTTTCTTCTCTAAAAAAATTAAATATGAAGCTGTTAAACAGTGAAATGGACTCCCTCAGAGGGTGGTGGATGCTCCTTCATTGGAGGATTTTAAGCAGAGGCTGGATGGTCATGTTATGGATGCTTCAGATGAGATTCTTACATTGCAGGGGGTTGAACTAGATTATCCGTAGGGTCCCTTGCAATGCTACAATTCTATGATTCTCCCCACGATGAATTATTTTTTATTATTTTTTAAAGATTTTATTAGCAATATAAAAATATACAGTTTATGCAAATTCTGAAATTAACGCACTGTATTGTAGTTTATTGATGCTGTGTTGAAGGCAAACATTATTGCTGAAAGGTTCATTTTTTTAGACTTAACAACATGAAATATTTGTGAGCAATTGAAGGCTAGGAGCACTTCTTTGCAGATTGGGTTTGTAAAGAATGTATACGGACAACTTGAAGGTGTCCGGCAAATACTAACATTGAATGAGCAGGAATGAGAGTTCCATAATGGAAGCTTTCTGTTGTGATTGATGCATGCACATTCTCTAAAAGGGATGGAGAAGATTAGATGTTAGAAAAACATGGAATCCTAACGCTTACACCAATAAATGCATTCATTTTGAATGCTCATTGCAGCTCATTTCATTTTCATTGCTTTTGGCATAATTCATATATCACGACAATAATAAAAGTGTATGTTTCAAAGAGCACTCTGGGACAAGTTTTTGATGTTGTTTTATGTGTGGAAAGTCTGCTGTATAACCTCTTATTCCATTTTTTTGATTAAATCTCATCTAAGATTTGCACAACTTACTCCAGCAAATGTCATATTTTTAGATGTGTACAAAATTGATATATTTCATTGACCCATTTGAACAAAAAGGTCACCAGCCACCTTATTTGTGTAACTACTGGATTTATTTACAAGATCAAAACAGCCCCACTTGTGAGTGGGAAATGCTTCTGACGGGTAGGGGAGAGGGATTTCCCGTTTTTTTATTTTCAGTTTCAACTCTTTGTACGTTTTCAGTCCTGCTCAGAAGGGTCCCCTGAACTTCAAGAGCGTTGTTGTTGTTTTTCTGGGGATATGAGACCTCAGTGCCTGCATGGAATATGATGCATGTCTGCAAGGATCTCATCCAAAATGGACAATTACGTTTTTGCAAAAAAAAAAAAAAAAAAAAAAAAAAAAAGTCTTCAAACTAGGATCCACTCACAGAACAGGGCTTTCCAACTTTCTCATTTTCTCTGGTCTTGTAGCCTAGCAGAAGACTTATGTGAAATAGGAAAGTGACGTCTTTTACTGAATGGACACAATACATATCTTCAGGATCAAGGCTGCTTGATATTCTTTGAAAGACCACATTTAGTGCATTCTCCAGTTTTACCATATGAATTGAGAGGGTGCACAAATGTTTACAAATTCTACTTCTCTACTCTGGTCTCGAGAGTCGAGAAGTGTGGGATTATCCTCTCCCCACCCTTTTGTGCTTTCAGGCTGCCAACAAGCGAGGGCAGTGCATCCAAAGGGAAAGAGCAAGCGAGGGATCCTGTGCACATTTCAAAGCGTTCTTTTGCAAGAACTGTCTCAGCGGTAAGTATCGGTCAAGTGTGTTGCGTTCCAACAGGGTCATCCTAGTTTGTTCATCTAAAATTGGTTAATAGAACGTAGGTAAAGTATATTTTAAATTAACGCTGCTTGCAACACGCCGTGCCTGCACAAAACCGTTGTGTCCAATGCAATGGTTCATGTTATCCATTCATTTTTCAGATGAATGGCAAACCTCTGCATCTGTGACAGGGTAGAACGGGGAACCTTCCGATCTGTGTGATGAGCCAACAAGAGTTGCAGGTCTCAATGTTCCCTAGGTCATGATGTGTGCTCAGTTTCCAGTCTTACGCCAGCCACTAACCCTAACCCATTGGTTACTGCTGACCTGATAGTGGTCTTTGATTTTTGATTATTTATGGACCACAGTTTATTTATGGACAATTACGTTTTTGCAAAAAAAAAAAAAAAGTCTTCAAACTAATCTGGTCACTTTTCCTTAGGAAAACATGTATTTAGAGAGAAATGATGTATAACTTGAACATGACCCCAGTTGTAACTAAATGAAGATTGACCTAAACTGCCAAATTCCTTATTTTATGTGTTCCTCATTTTTAAAGCTGGTCAAAGGGTTTGGTACATTTTCCCATCTGCTTACTGTCATTCCTCAAAAATAAATGGGGAAATGGCTGATCTAAATAACAGTCTTTCTTCCAAATATATTAGACTAGTACAAAAACCCACCACAAGGTACCAAAATCAACATATTTTAATGTGTGCATCCCTTATCCATCTTAATGTGGTAAGTACATTTCTTTTATTTTCAAACATATATAATTTTTAAAAGAGTACTCTGTGTTTCACATGCTGATGTCTTTTGTTGCTATGGTTTTGGACACATGGCATTTTTGTGCTTTCCAAAGATTTCTGAGTACTGATAAGCTACCTTTTAAACCTTTCCATTTGCTAATAGGATCAGTCCGGATCAGTCTCTTGTGTACAAGTATTTCGGGCATCTAAACGTTCAAATTGGTGGTTTTCAGACCTTCAAGGATACCATTTCCACATGGACGTGTGCTGAGCAATTGCTTCGCGCTGCTGGAGACTCTGGCGTGTCCAATGCAGCATGCATTGCTACTTACCCAGCTGCAGGAATTGAGGGCCCCTCCCAAGATTGAGGGCCCCATCCCATGCCCACTTTCCTGTAGCTGCACACAGCAGCAGAAAACAAGCACCATAGTATGAAGTCCAAGTCTCCTCTTTCATTAACCCTTCAACCCCTGGTAGCCTTCTGAGAAGACATTTCTTTGGCAACAATCAAGGCAGCTTCTCAGAACGAGAAACAGTGTGGTGTAGTGGTTAAGAGCGGTAGACTTGTAATCTGGGGAACTGGGTTCGCTTCCCCGCTCCTCCACCGGCAGCTGCTGGGTGACCTTGGGCTAGTCCCACTTCTCTGAAGTCTCTCAGCCTCACTCACCTCACAGAGTGTTTGTTGTGGGGGAGGAAGGGAAAGGAGAATGTGAGCTGCTTGGAGACTCCTTAGGGTAGTGATAAAGCGGGATATCAAATCCAAACTCCTCCTCCTCCACCTCTTCTTCTTCAGAATGTGATTTATCCAAGCCCCGGGTCCTGTGCCGTGTTGAAGAAGAAGGAAAGTGACAAAGATAACAAGAAGTCCAAAAAGGAAAAGAAGAAGAAAGAAAAGGCTAGACTGAATGGAAATCTCTTTGGTGAATGAGACCATCTGTGAACTGTGTGGGGAATCCCACCCTACCCAGTGACGTACTACATGAGACCAGCTCATCCAGGCAAGATGCTCATTTCGTGAAAGTGATTTTTTGCATCGTACAAAGGACCCTTGCTGCATATGGTCAAGAGACTGGGAACCGACCCAGAGGTATTTGAGGGCTAAACTATGGACATGATGGCAGCAGTTGTGCTTAGTTTCATCATGTGTTTGCCCTGTTCACGTAAAAAACAAAGAACGTGGGAAAGGTATGTGTGTGGGGACCGGAATTGGGTCGGCCACTTTTGCCTGGTAGGAGGGACAACACATTTTTGGATGACCACATTGTGATCTTGCAGTAGATACTTCAGAGTTGAACTTTACCGCTCATCATGGTGATTTCAACCCTGCTTTCGGTAGGATCCACATCTCTGTGTGCCCCACACCTGATGTCGCATATTATGGGACAGGGGTGTGTGGTTTGGCGGAAACAGCCTTACATGTCAAATTGAGACCTGTGCTGGCCTAAATTTGGCTCACAGGCCGAAGGTTCGCAACCCCTGCTTTGAAGACTAAGTTCTCTGTGACTATATGGCCAGGCAAACCAAATAATGGATTTAGAGCTTACTATTAAACATGACTTTTCATTATTTTAAGGTTGTGGCCACTATGTTGCTGGACAAGGCTATAACAGCACTGTGTCAAGAAAGAAGGAGATTGGGATGATGTACGAGGCAGTAATGGCGGAGCGTGGCCAGGAACACTAGAAGCCGACATAGTGTCTGGGGAAATTGCAAAGAACCTGGAAATTGCAGAGTGTTACAGAGGAAAGAGATGATTTGAGAGGTCAGAAAGAAGAGACTACAGACTGAGTGGGCAAGAAAGGAAAAAGCACAGTGACATCAGCTGGCGACACTGTAGAACTGCAACTAATTTTTGCTTTCGGAGAACTGAGGATACCTTGTGGCATAGCTGTCAAGTATCCCGGATTGGCCGGGAAACCCACGGAATCTAAGACGATTCCAGCTGCTCTCACGGAAAAGCCATTTCACGGCTAATTCCCGGATCAACGAAAGCAGCTTTTCTTCCCCCTCTCCTTGCCTCGACTCCTGCCTCCTTTCTAGATAAAAGTCCTCCTCAGCCTATCCGTTACTGCCTCCGAACTTCGCTTGAGGACTTTTTTTTTGCAAAGGAGCCAAGGCAAGGGGAGGGGGGGAAGTCCGAACCCCTCAGCCGGCCAATAGAACCCTATAGGAGGCGGAGCCTGGCTGCCTTTGGAACTGCAGCAGCGCCTGATCTCCATTTGGCTTCCGGTGATCAAAGAGCTTGGATCAAAAGGCAGACCGTGCAGAGCAGAGCAGAGCACGTGGCTGCCTTTGCTTTCCCAGGAATACAGGTCTCCCCTGCCCTGCGCTGAGGAGCTGCTGTGACCCGGTACTTGTGAGATTTCTGGTTTTGGAGAGCGACCCGCTCACAGGTCAGTGCTGGGAGGAGGCGCTCTGCACACGCTCAGGAGCACGGCTTCCTAGCGGCTAGCCAGGGCTTGATTTCCAGAAAGGAGAGGTGCCGGGGCTCAAGGCTGTCTGGGGAAGGTGGGGAGGGGGCACCTAAGGCCTTCTGCTCCGTAGGCTCCCAGATTTAGCTCGCTAACCCCGGGATACTGTGGGCTTTGGGGCTTTAGTATGGGGTCGCCTTCCATCTGAGAAGCTGGAGTGCTGCTGCCAGTCAGTGTGGAGCAGCCTTCCTCAGTCTGGGGCGGATGGGAGTTGTAGGCGAAAACGTCCAGGGGGCACCAGGTTGGGGAAGGCTGCTGTGACACGCCTGAGCCACATGGACCAGTGATCTGATTTGGTATACCCGGCGTTTTGCCCAAAGATGCCAGGGGCAGGCATCTCATGGCATGTGTGTTTGTTGGGTTGGCGAGCTCAGTCCCCCAATTGTGCTAATGTATGATACACAATGGCCCAAGTCTATTTTGGGGTGCACCCCCCCCCCCCGTTTCTTCATTGTAGCGGGACGAAGGCAGCGAACTTGAGAGTGCCTTGCACCCAAAAGTGTAACTGGGGCCAGAACAATGCCAGGACGTCTTATTGGGGTCTTCTAGAACTGTTTGTGCCACATTTCTAGGTACAGGTCCTGGCTTTCACAGCTGAATTGAAGCAAATGGGAATCAGGTTTTTCGCAGATTGCTGTTTGCTCCAATTCAGTGGTAAACAGGGTGTATTTGATTTAAATCAAATTGATTTAAATCACGATTTAAATCACTAGTCAGTAAGGCTTGATTCAAATCACTAGTCAGTAAGACTTGATTTAATTTTTTTTTAAGAGAAACTCAGAAAGACTCATTCTTGCTGGTATAATCTTAATATTTACAACCATATGAAGGTTTCATTTTTGGAATAATAAATGTTCAGAGTAGTTTTTACAGTTATATCAAAAATTACTGATTTGGTTATACTACTAGAAATACATAGACAGATAATTATGAAATTATGGTGAGGTTTAATAAGTTAACTGTTTATATTTGGACAACTTTTCTGCTGTACTTTATTGGAAGGAGAAAAATAATCATTTCCTTCATAACCATTTAAACAATTTATTTAACTAAAACAATAACATGATAGCATATGTACCCATGTTTGTTAACTGATGTGGTTAAGCATAAAAAAAAAACTTAGACTGAGTTTTAGCACACTTGATAAACTTAAAACAAATCCTTATTTCCTGATGAATAGCCTTTGGACTAAATGTAACTTAAATAGAAGACTATATTTTGGAAAGATTTTTCCTCCAAAAGCATTTTATTTTAAGAATCTGATTTAAATTAAAAAATCCGATTTAAATTTAAAAAATCCGATTTAAATTTAAAAAATCTGATTTTTTTGATTTTTTTTTAAAAAAATCATTGATTTTTATCCACCCTGGTGGTAAATGTGGATTTTCCCAGGGAAAGCACTGGGACCCTTCTTCCCCCTCCCCCCAAAAAACACCCTGCTGTCCTCAGGCGAGTATTTAATAAGTGTTGCTTTTCTTCTTTTTCAAACGAGGAAAGAGATGGATGAAGGTGGAGAGGACATTCCTTCGAAAAAAGCAAAGACGATGTGCAAGTATCTTGAGAAATGGGAAAGCGAATTTAGCTTCTTGAAGAAAAGCAGAGTGGGCCACAGTCACGCATTCTGCATAATTTGCAGTTGCGATTGTGGTGTCTCCCACGGGGGAAAGAACGATGTCGCTCAGCGTGAAAAATCAGCCAAACACCAGCACGGGGTAGAGGCACAGAAACATGCCCCGACGATGTCCGCATTTGTGACTAGGAATACCAAAGAGGCTGACCAGGTTACAAATGCAGAGGTTAAAATGGCCATGCTGTGTGCCAAAAACAACATTTCTTTCACCTTCTGCGATGACTTCAATAAGTGTGTAGCTGACATGTTCCCGGACTCTGCCATTGCACGAAAATTTTCTGCGGGGAAAACCAAAACTGCGCAAATCATAAAAGGTAAATTGATTCAAATTAAGAAAACAATGGTACCTCGGGTTAAGAACTGAGGTGCCACTGTAATATTGTCGGCTTATTGTTAGCTAACATTACTGTGCTCTTACTCAACAGGTGCCATAGCAGCAGAGCTAGATGACGAGTTGGCCAAAACATGCCGATCTCAGCCCTTTTCACTGATGTGTGACGAATCGAGCAACAGAAAAGCAGACAAAGAATTCGTCATCATGGCTAGACTCTACGATGAGGCCAATCTGCAGGTTGTTACCAGATTATTGGAGATGCCCATATGCAACGTTGGAAATGCAGAAAATCTTTATGAAAAGCTGAGTGAAGCTTTAAGGTAGGGAAGCCGCACTGTGTTGTTGACGTGTGCAGTAGTTTGCTCTTAACTATAACCTTACATTTTGTCTGACATTTTGTTTCATTTTTCCCCCTATAGAAAAAGAGGCATTCCATGGGAGAACCTGATAGCCTTTAACTCTGATAATGCGAGTGTCATGAAAGGCAAACACAACTCTGTTGTCAGCAGACTGAAGACCAGCCAGCCCCACATTCAGGATCTTGGCTGCATCTGCCACCTAGTACAACTGGCCACTGGCTGTGCCATCAGAGCAGCACAGGTACCTGTTGAAGACATCCTGGTCAGAATATACACCCACTTTGATAAAAGGTGAATTCATGTACATTATTATTAGGTAGTCCTTGCAAACATACACATACATATCCATCCACTAACAAAATTATTTTCTATATTACAGTGCAAAAAGATGTGAGATCTACAAGGAGTTTGTAGATTTTACTGATTCAGACCACCTGAAGCTGCTCAGGTACTGCAGCACCCGATGGCTGAGTCTGTTAACCTGCATCCAGAGAGTGTTGAACCAATGGGCCGCACTAATGGTAAGGATGGTAAGTGCAGCAGATATATATATGCTTTACTATGCTTTCTTTTCATTTTAATTATGTTCTGCAGGCCTACTTTAACAGCCTTGAGGAAGTGGAGAAGAGTGCCAAACTACGGAATCTAGCCAGCCATCTGGCTGATCCAGTCGTGAAGACCTACTTCTTGTTCCTGGCTGCTGCCCTGAAGCCTTTTTCTGAATTTAATATTGCCTTCCAGGTGGGTACCAATGACATTGTATGTTTGTGTGAATAATAGTTATAAATAAATAGGATTGTGGTAATTGTACCATTCCTAATTCTCTGTTTTCTGCAGTCAGAGGAAGTGCAAATTCACAGGCTTGAAGAGGAGATGTTCAGGCTGATCAGGAAGATCCTGGGATACCTCATACCAGCCAGGGTCATCGTGGGTGTACCTCTCAGGGAGGTGAAGTATGGAGAAGGACATCAGTTGGCTGATGAAGACCTCTTTATTGGAGCAGACACACAGGCATTCATAAGAAGCGCAGAGCTTCCTGTGTCCGCCGAGAAGAAAATATTTCAGTGAGTATATTACCCAGCAGTTAAGTAATCATTATATCATCTCAGTATTGAGAGTATATGCTGTGTGCCTAAAATGTTGCCACTAATCAGTTTTTTCACTCTTATGCTGTTGCAGATCTGTGAGAAGATTCTATGAAGCAGCGCTTCAGAAGATGTTCTCCTCCTTTCCGCTCGACAATCCACTCCTGAGGGACTTGAAAGTGCTGCACCCTGCTGCTCGCCTTGACATTACTCCAGGGGCAGGTAGATGTTTGGGACAGTTTCCCCATTGATAGAATGATTGAGTTAGTGCATAGTTTAGATCAGCAATGTTCAGTCAAACACTTATTTTGTTTTACAGTGAGACGTCTAGTGGCCCTGCTCCCTCAGTTGAGCTTGAATGAAGATAGGTTGAGAGAGGAACTCCTTGAATACCAGCTGACAGATAGCAAGCAACTCCCCCAAGAAGAAAAAATTGACAGATTCTGGGGCCTGCTAGGGAAAGATGTGAGGTTCAGTGAGCTGCCAAGATTAATGAAGGCTTTACTCTGTATTCCCCACAGCAATGCCAGTTCTGAAAGGGTGTTTAGTATGGTGAGAAAAATAGTTACAGAGAATAGGATGTCATTAGACAACAGCACTGTTTCTGCTTTGTCGTCATCATGAACAAAACCGATTACATCCAGGAGGCTCACAGACAACTTTCCAATACCGCCTTTTACATAAAATTGGAATCAGACCCCACACAAGAATACAAAAAAGAACTGAACAAGATTGTTAAGGAGCTACCCCCACACATCCAAGAACAGATCCTCACAAACACACCAGCAGAACCTCGACCAGGAACTTTCTATCTTCTACCTAAAATACACAAACCAGGAAATCCAGGACGCCCCATCATCTCAGGTATTGGCACTATCACAGTGGGTGTCTCCGGTTATATGGACTCTGTTCTGAAACCATATGCCATCAGTGCTCCCAGCTACGTACGTGACACCACAGATTTTCTGAGGAAAATACAATCTTTAAATAATCTTCCTAACAATACTATATTAGCCACGATGGATGTGGAATCTCTGTATACCAACATTCCACACAACGATGGTTTACAAGCTATAAGGAACACCATTTCAGATAAAACCACAGCGGACTTTGCTACCAAACTCTGCCATTTTGTCCTTACACACAACAACTTCAAATTTGGTGATGACCTGTTCCTCCAGATCAGTGGCACAGCAATGGGCACCCGCATGGCCCCACAGTATGCCAACATCTTCATGGCAGATTTAGAACAACGCTTCCTAAACTCCTATCCACTCAAACCTCTCTTGTACCTGCGATTCATTGATGATATTTTTATTATCTGGACACATGGTCAACAGACCCTGGACACCTTCCACCAGAAATTCAATGACTTTCACCCCACCATCAACCTAACTATGAACCAATCTATGCAAGAAATACATTTTTTGGACACTACTATAAAAATACAGGATGGGCGCATAGACACCACCTTATACCGTAAACCTACTGACCGACAGACATATCTACATGCTTCTAGCTACCATCCCAAACATACCAAACAATCCATTGTATATAGCCAGGCCCTACGTTACAGCCGCATCTGTTCCAACTCTACAGACAGAGACTCTCACCTAAGAGATCTACAGCAAACCTTTTTAGAACTAAAATACCCACCGGATGAAGTTAAACAACAGATCAACAGAGCCAGACTGATACCCAGAGAGAACTTGCTGCAAGACAGACCCAAAAAATAAAACAGCAGAACACCACTAGTAATCACATACAGCTCCCAAGTTAAAACAGTACAACGGATCATCAGAGATCTACAACCTCTCCTAGACCATGACAGTTCTCTTTCTCAAGCTCTGGGAGGAAGACCTTTCATCGCCTACAGACAGCCACCCAATCTTAAACAACTCCTCACCCACAACAATACTACAACCAGACTAAACACAGACACTGGCACCAGAGCCTGCAATAAACCCAGATGCCAACTTTGCTGCCACATACACCCGGACAACACCATTACTGGCCCCAACAACATCAAACATACCATCTCAGGACTATTTAATTGCTCATCATCTAACATTGTGTATGCCATCAAATGCCAACAGTGCCCATCAGCTCTCTATATTGGACAAACAGGCCAAACCCTACGCCAAAGGATAAATGGACATAAATCTGACATCAGGAATCACAAGACAGAGAAACCAGTAGGAGAGCACTTCAATCTCCCAGGACACTCTATACAAGATCTCAAAGTAGCTGTCTTATTGCAAAGGAATTTCAGAAATAGACTGGAAAGAGAAGTTGCTGAATTGCAACTCATTACCAAGCTTAAAACCATGGAGAAACCTGGTCTGAACAAAGACATTGGATTCTTATCTCATTATACATGACAAAGCTTTTTTAACCTTCTCACCCCTTGCTTTTTCCTATAAGACTAATTGCAGCCGTTTACAGTCGTCAACAGGTTTACCACAGCTATCAACCTTTCACCCATTTCCACCACCCCTCTGAGTAATACGCCTCCCCACCCTCTCACTATATATAAGGGTCTGGTGACTTCTGTTTCAGTGTATCTGAAGAAGTGTGCATGCACACGAAAGCTCATACCAAGAACAAACTTAGTTGGTCTCTAAGGTGCTACTGGAAGGATTTTTTTGTTTTATTTTGTTTTGACTATGACAGACCAACACGGCTATCTACCTTTATCTGCTTTGCTTGTATGTAAAATCAACCACTCTGACCCAGCCCACAAATACACTCCTTCCAAAAGAGTGTTAAAGGATGCAAAGTCTGCCACAAATTTGTATAATATGTCATTAATGGAGGCCAGAGAGCCAAAAGACTGAACCTGATCAATCCCCCCATGAAGAATTGAATATTTTTTATTAAAGATTTTCTTGAATTACAGAGGTGTGTAAATCATATTTCCCCCCTCTAACATTTTAACAAATCAGTTTTGGTTATTGAGACATTGGGAAGAAAAGGGGGGAAGAGGAGGGTGGGATGAGGAGATGGATGAGGGTGGTGTCCATTCTGAAGAACATTCTGAAGGTGGGGAAAGGTGATGGTTGTAGCCTGGTGTAAATTAATTTGTAGCCTGGGGAGATTACCACGGCATGGACTGTCCCTGAGAATCGTAGACTGTCCCCAGGACAGATGAAGCTGCTGATCCCTGATTTTCAAATCCGAAACTTGACACCTATGCCTTGTGGTGATAGAGGAGAATTCCAATTGACTTGATTAATGTGGCTCAATAAGCTGATAGAAATAGAGTTGAAGATACAGATTATTAAGGTTACAATAAATTGGTGGATCTTCAATAAGATTGCATATTAAGATAGTTTTTAATCAATAAAAGATGAACTTGAAAATAACAACTTGGAATGTGAATGGATTAAAGAACAAATAGAAAACAAACGAGGTAGAACACATCCTAGTTAAACAAAAACTAGACATAATAAGCTTACAAGAAACACACATAATGAAAAGACACAGAAGAGTACTAGTAAACCCCAGACTAGGAATAGAATTTATTGCTTTGGGATGCCCACTGTCTCCACTATTATTCATATTAGTTTTAGAAATCCTAATGAGTAAGCTCCGAGAAGATGATAAAGGGATTCTTGGGGTGTTTTTGGCATCTCACATCCTTGTCCTTGGCACATAGCTGTCAAGTTTTTCCTTTACTCACGGAGAATCCTATTCGGCATAATGGAATTTCCCTTAAAATAAGGGAGAACTTGACAGCTATGCCTTGGCATCATCTCACAACTTATCTGAATGTTGTGTAAAGTTGTGCAGCCCATCTCCAAGCCTCCTTGTGCGTACCGTTCCCAGCACACACTGTTTTTGCCCAAACATCACGGTGTTTTCCACATTACATTAGTGCTTATACAACACAGTTCACAAGCATTGCTCCCATTTTGTGGTGTTCTTCAGCCATCTTTGAGGCCCATGCAAACCATGCCATTCGTTACACTTGCAGCAGCTTTGAGAAAGAATGGAATCGCCTACAGGTGGGAATTCCCTGAGTGGATTACCTTTACCTATAAAGGAAGAAGAAAGAGTTTTAGAACAGTGGGAGAAGCAGGAATATTCTGGAGAAAGTACTGGAAAGACTTGGGTGGAGAGCATTCAGGATTTAGAGGAGGAGGATTCAGGAGAGCATTGGGTGGAGCATTCAGGATTTAGAGGAGGAAGGTTCAGAGTAGTGAAGGAAGGTAAAGAAAAGATTGGAAAGGGTAAGAAGTTGACAGAGCTATTCAGAAACTGATTTTACTGGGTGAACTGGTTTACCTGTAATAAAATTTATGAAACTAAAATGTCTTTCCTGGAATGTGAAAATGGCTTAAACAAGAAACTTAAAAGAAGCAAAATAGAACAAATATTAAGGAGGGTGAAATGGGACATTATTTGTCTACAAGAAACCCGTGTAGCCAGGAAGCACAAAAGAGTTTTAAGCAACAAAAGTTTAGGTATGGAATTTATAGCCTCAGGTTTGTCAAAAAGGGGGGGGGGATTGTGGTGTATGCTAGACTGAATCTAGAACTAAAATGCTATTTAAGGACAAAGAGGGTGGAATTATTGGGGTGGAAATAACACGTGAAAGGGAGAAATTAATTATAGGATTCTATGTGGCAAATGATTAAAAAGAATTTTACAAAAAGTTAGAGGAAAAGATGTGGGACTACTGCAATGAAAATAGAATTTTATTGGTGACTTTAGAGTGACCTCAATAGAAATGGATAGATCAATCAGAGAAAATATATCAAATGGAGGAAAGTTACCGCTCTCCTTCTTTCAGATGGTCGAACAGTTTGATTTACATGACACATGGAGAGTAAAACACCCAAATGAAAATGACTTTACCCACTTCTCAGAGGCTAAAAATCAGGAGGTAGAATAGACAGGAATTTGATATCCCCAAAACTTATATTAAAATTGAAAAAAAGTGGAAATACAACCTAGAGTACTATCAGACCACAACCCAGTAACATTACAGCTATTGTGGCAAGGCTACCTGAAGAAAGCATATTATTGTACCTGTACCTCATACTTTTATCAAAAAGAAATTTATTGGGTTTTTAAACACACACATAGAAAAACAAAAAACAAAACACAAACATATTTCATTATTTTCTTAACATCACTTCTAAAAAATTGATCATAATTTCAAACACAACATACAACACCTTTTCCTCACTAATTTATATCATCTTTGGGGTGGCTTCCTCCCCTCCCCCCAGCTGCGTTTCATTTTGTATCATCTTAGTAATCTCTTAACATCTTTAAACCATATAAATATCACCATAAATCATTTTTGTAATCAGCAGTCATAACCTTAATCATCTATCATTAATACTTCATACTATCTAATTAGTCTGCAGTCTCCTAAATAATCCAACTTTTATATCCTCTGTTTCAAATCAAACAATATTTTTTAAAATAGTCTTTCAGTTTTTTCCAATCTTTTTCCACCGTCTCCTCCCTCTGGTCTCGGAGTCTTCCGGTCATTTCGGCAAGTTCCATATAGTCCATCATTTTCATTTGCCAGTCATCCAATGTAGGTATGTTCTGTGTCTTCCAGTTCTTTGCAATTAAAATTCTAGCTGCTGTTGTGGCATACATAAAGAAAATTTGGTCTTCCTTGGGGACCACCTGGTTCGCCATTCCAAGTAAAAAAGCCTCTGGTTTTTTAACAAAGGTGTTTTTCAACACTTTTTTTCATTTCATTATATATCATTTCCCAGAAAGCTTTTATCTTTGGGCAGGTCCACCACATATGATAAAACGTCCCCTCTACTTGATTACATTTCCAACATTTATTGTCCTGCAAGTGATACATTTTAGCAAGCTTGACTGGGGTTAGATACCATCAGTAGATCATTTTCATAATATTCTCTCTTAGCACATTACATGCCGTAAATTTAATTCCTTTTTTCCACAGTCTTTCCCAGTCAGCCATCATGATGTTGTGTCCAACATCTTTAGCCCAATCGATCATTGCAGATTTCACTAATTCATCTTGAATATGCCACTCGAGCAAAACATTATACATTCTGGACAAATTCTTTGTGTCTGGTTCTAATAGTTCCGTTTCCAACTTGGACTTCTCCTTCTGAAAGCCAAGTTTCTTATCTACTTTAAAGGCCTAATTGATTTGGTGATAGTGTAGCCAATCATTTACCTTGCCTTTAAGCTGGTCATATGGTCTTAACCTGACACTATCTCCTTCTTGTATCAAAATTTCATCATATTTGGGCTAGTTACTTCGCATATCAACTTTCTTGTGGGCTTTTGCTTCTAATGGTGATAGCCATCTGGGTGTTTTCCTTTCTAACAGATCTTTGTATTTCATCCAAACCTTAAAGAGAGCACTCCTAATTATATGTGTCTTAAATCCTCTGTGGGCCTTCACCTTATCATACCATAAATACGCATGCCAACCAAACACATTATCACATCCTTCCAAATCCAGTACATCCCTATTCTCTAGCTTAAACCAGTCCTTTAACCAGCAAAAGGCTGCCGCATCATAATAGATACTCAACTCTGAGTTGTGTACCTCATACTTTTATGCCTTATTACTGAAACTAACTCTCTATGCTTTAAAATAAGGTCTTTATTTAAGAAATCAAGATGCTGTGTCTCACTGTGCCTTCTTGCTGCGTTAGCAGAACATGTATATATTTAGCCATGTTTTCAGTCTGGAAGGAAGGACGTCCATCATGGTCATAACGGTCTCATAGTCACAAGATGTTTTTTGGCAAACAGCCTATCAAAGTTGGGTACTTTCCACATAGGATGTCTGGAGGGAAGGGGCTTTTGGCTTAGTGTGTCAGAAGGAGATTTTTGGCTTGGTTTGATTATATCATAGGAACGCCTAATATGGTCAATGTAACTAAAATTAAGAAAAGAGAAGTAATCTTTAAAAGGACAAAAGGAAGGGCGATGTCAACGCTTATTGGTTTAATTTTGCTGCAATGTATGAATATGTAATATCTGAAGAGATCTATAAAACCTCTGGACACCATTGTTTCGATGTCCAGATTTTTGGAAGTTACTCACTGGACCTTATTGCTCAGCAATAAAAACTTACTCTCAATTTCTCTGAAAACTGCGTTTTAGTAATTATTCTAAGAACTAAGGTTCCCATTCTCGTGCAACATTATCATATAATAAGAAAACAGCAGGGAGAGGGAGAATGAGTGACAGTATCTGGAATGACAAAACAATATTTTAAAAAGCTAAAGAGACACTAACATAATTCTTTGAAATAAACACTAAACAAGGAACCGAGATAAATATAGTCTGGGACACTAAGAAAGCATTTATGAGGGGATTTTGGATTCAACAAATTGCTATAAAGAGAAAAAAGGGAGAATAGCATACAACAAATAACCAAAGAGATCATAGAATCATAGAGTTGGAAGAGACCACAAGGGCCATCCAGTCCAACCCCCTGCCAAGCAGGAAACACCATCAAAGCATTCCTGACAGGTGGCTGTCAAGCCTCTGCTTAAAGACCTCCAAAGAAGGAGACTCCACCACACTCCTTGGCAGCAAATGCCACTGTCGAACAGCTCTTACTGTCAGGAAGTTCTTCCTAATGTTTAGGTGGAATCTTCTTTCTTGTAGTTTGAATCCGTTGCTCCGTGTCCGCTTCTCTGGAGCAGCAGAAAACAACCTTTCTCCCTCCTCTATATGACATCCTTTTATATATTTGAACATGGCTATCATATCACCCCTTAACCTTCTCTTCTCCAGGCTAAACATACCCAGCTCCCTAAGCCGTTCCTCATAAGGCATCGTTTCCAGGCCTTTGACCATTTTGGTTGCCCTCCTCTGGACACGTTCCAGCTTGTCAATATCCTTCTTGCACTGTGGTGCCCAGAACTGGACACAGTATTCCAGGTGAGGTCTGACCAGAGCGGAATACAGTGGTACTATTACTTCCCTTGATCTAGATGCTATACTCCTATTGATGCAGCCCAGAATTGCATTGGCTTTTTTAGCTGCTGCATCACACTGTTGACTCATGTCAAGTTTGTGGTCTACCAAGACTCCTAGATCCTTTTCACTTGTACTGCTCTCAAGCCAGGTGTCACCCAGCCTGTATTTGTGCCTTTCATTTTTTTTTGCCCAAGTGTAGTACTTTACATTTCTCCCTGTTAAAATTCATCCTGTTTGCCTTGGCCCAGTTCTCTAATCTGTTAAGGTCATTTTGAAGTGTGATCCTGTCCTCTGGGGTATTAGCCACCCCTCCCAATTTGGTGTCATCTGCAAACTTGATCAGGATGCCCTCAAGCCCATCATCCAAGTCATTGATAAAGATGTTGAATAAGACTGGGCCCAAGACAGAACCCTGTGGCACCCCACTAGTCACTTCTCTCCAGGATGAAGAGGAGCCATTGATGAGCACCCTTTGGGTTCGGTCAGTCAGCCAGTTACAAATCCACTGAATGGTAGCATTGTCTAGCCCGCATTTTACCAGCTTCTTTACAAGAATATCATGGGGCACCTTGTCAAAGGCCTTGCTGAAATCAAGATAGGCTACATCCACAGTGTTCCCTTCGTCTACCAGGCTTGTAATTCTGTCAAAAAATGAGATCAGATTAGTCTGACATGACTTATTTTTCAGAAACCCATGCTGACTTTTAGTGATCACAGCGTTCCTTTCTAGGTGCTCACAGACCATTTGCTTAATGATCTGCTCTAGAATCTTTCCTGGTATTGATGTCAGGCTGACTGGGCGGTAATTGTTTGGGACCTCTCTTTTCCCCTTTTTGAAGATAGGGACAACATTTGCCCTCCTCCAGTCTGCTGGGACTTCACCTGTTTTCCAAGAATTCTCAAAGATTACTGCCAGTGGTTCTGAAATCACCTCTGCCAGTTCTTTTAATACTCTGGGATGTAGTTCATCTCTTTGGTCAACCCAAGACTGACAGGAGCAAAAACAAAAACAGAAAACCTGGAGCTACTTATCTTTCCTAACAATTCTGAAGCTGACATTTAAGATGGCCTGGGCGGTTGAGACAAGCCCAATCGTGGTGGAAAAAGGAATAATTTGAGGAAGATTGTTCAAAGAAAAAACTAATTTACTTTCCATTGTGGGGGTGTTAGGTTCCCAGGTGTTATAGGGGGCGCTGTTGAGCTCTGTGAAAATATATGAGGTTGTTCACAGAGATATTTTTGAAATTTCCAGGCAGATATGACGATCCCACAGGGAGCCTTACCGAGAGAGGCCACGATCCCACAATTCTCCTCCATGACGTCCTTATGCAGAGCTCTCTGGTCAGGATCCAGCAACGCCCACTCCTCGTCCGTGAAACGAACAGCGACATCTTCAAAGCACACTGGGCCCTAAAAGAAAAAGGGAAATGTCCTCCTCTGAGACAGCCGAAATATGATCTGCTACACAATGCTCTGTTGTTTCCTTCCTGTAAATTGTGGTACTGTTTCAATAGGATTGCTTTGCTGCACATTTTATTTATGGACTAGTAAATTAAGCCCGTTACAAAAACGGGCCCTAGAAAGTATATGTGGGGAGCGGCGGCCACCCTCCTTTTGTTTTTTAACCCCGCCGCCCTCCTTCCCCTGGAGCCCGGCGGCCGCCTCTCTCTTCTTCCCCCCTTTTTTATTTCCCCCCTTGTTTTTCCCTTCTCTCTTTTATCTCCCCCCCCTTTCATTCCCTTTATCCCTTGTTTTTCCCTTTCTTCTTTCCCCTGTTTTCTTCCCCTGCTTTCCCCTTGTTTTCTCCTTTTCTTCTCCCCCTGGATTTCCCCTTTCTTTCCCCCTTTTTCTCTCCCCCTTTCCCCTTTCTTTTTCCCCTTTTCCTCCCCTTGATTTTCCCTGTTTCCCCACTTTATTCCCCCCCTTGTTTTCCCCTTTCCCCTTCTCCTCCCCCTTCCCCCTTTCTTTCTTTTCCTCCCCTTGATTTTCCTTCTATTTTCCCTTCCCCCTTTCTTCTTCCCTTTTTGTTTTTTCTCCCCCCTTTCCCCTATTCTTTCCCCCCCTTGATTTCCCTTTTAATTTTTGCATAAATAGATATAGGAGGAGGCCAAGCTTTCTTGGCCCGTGTGAGGGGGACTTCTAGGGGGCCCTGCTGCGGGCCTCCCCAATGCTGCTGCTGGGCCCTCCCCACAGCCAGGGGTCGCCCAGGGGGCTCACCCACTTCAGGGCAACGGAGGGGCGTTTTCCCTTCCCCACACCTCCTCCGCCCACCGGTCCCCGAGAAGGCCTGCGAGAGGGAGGGAGGGTGTGTGTGTGTGTGTGTGTGTGTGTGTGCGCATGCGCATGCGCACGCGCAAGGGAAGCAAGAGAGGAAGAGCCAGGTACCAGGGGTCATCTAGTCCAGCCCCCCTGGAAGTGCAGGAATCTGAACATAGTGCACCGCACAGCAAAATTCATTAAATAGGGATAAATAAGCAATCCGTGCCGAGTTGAGATTTCCCAGGAAAAATAAACAAGAGCTGCATAATCTCACCATCCATTTGAACTGTAGGAGTATAGCATCTAGGTCAAGGGAAGTAATAGTACCACTCTGGTCAGACCTCACCTGGAATACTGTGTCCAGTTCTGGGCACCACAGTTCAAGAAGGATACTGACAAGCTGGAACGTGTCCAGAGGAGGGCAACCAAAATGGTCAAAGGCCTGGAAACGATGCCTTATGAGGAACGGCTTAGGGAGCTGGGTATGTTTAGCCTGGAGAAGAGAAGGTTAAGGGGTGATTTGATAGCCATGTTCAAATATATAAAAGGATGTCATATAGAGGAGGGAGAAAGGTTGTTTTCTGCTGCTCCAGAGAAGTGGACACGGAGCAATGGATTCAAACTACAAGAAAGAAGATTCTACCTCAACATTAGGAAGAACTTCCTGACAGTAAGAGCTGTTCGACAGTGGAATTTGCTGCCAAGGAGTGTGGTGGAGTCTCCTTCTTTGGAGGTCTTTAAGCAGAGGCTTGACAGCCATCTGTCAAGAATGCTTTGATGGTGTTCCTGCTTGGCAGGGGGTTGGACTGGATGGCCCTTGTGGTCTCTTCCAACTCTAGGATTCTATGAGAGGGCTTGCATTCGAGCTTCATTAACAGACCTTAAACATTTGGTGGATTGATAGATTATATTTATATCCCACCTTTGTCCCCCTCCTCATTTAATCCCCACAACAACCTTGTGTAGGTTAGGCTAAGAGGCAACGACTGGCCCAAGGTCACCCAGTGAGCTTGATAGATAAATGGGGATTTGAACCCTGGTCTCTCCCAGGTCCTACTCCAACACTTTAACCACTATACCACACTGGGACGTGTGTGTAAATAGTAAACAGTAAACAGTGTCAATGGTTTGACAAAGGAAACAGTGTTATACCAGTTACAGGTAGGTAGCCGTGTTGGTCTGCCGTAGTCGAAACAAAATAAAAAAATTCATTCCAGTGGCACCTTAAAGGTAAAGGGACTGTTCTGATTAACGGTCTTTTTCCGACCAAAATCAAACGCAACGGGCTGAAGTGTGGGGTTAACGAACCCCCGGCACCCACAGCTGGTATCTTTCGTTGCGTTGTTCCTCGCCCACACGCTTCTCTGCGATGGACACTGCTTTCCAAACTTTCTTCACCTCTTCATCAAAGGATTGCAGAGCATTTTGCAAACGGAAGAAGTTTAATGAGCCTGGCTAATAAATCAAACAGCAAAGTCCGGCTGATTATTAAGATTTATTAGGTTTAAGGGCTTCGTGCCCAGAAAGATGTGACCCATCCACTGGGCAGCTGAAGGACGAACCGCTCAACCTACGTAGTCCGATACAAGCATCATATTTATACACTGATACAAACATCACATGACGGGAACATAGATAAGCCCCGGACGTGATGTCATCCCTGTGGGGAAGGGCGACAGACCAAGCTTTGTTAAAGCTTAAAACCTCACACCCCCTCTCGTCCTGCACCACAGGGGAAACGTAAATAACTCCTTACGTTATATACACACCACTGCAAAATTCCCCATACTGATGGAATTTTCCTGCCAGATTCTGCTGGCTTGAACTGTACCCCAGTTTTACCAAGCCTGCCTGAATCCCATGACACACGTCTTGAAACAGAACGTCTAGGCATTTGAGTCTGACTTTGGCCTGTCCAGACTCTGCCAACACCAAGCAAAGTTGGTTGTCCTCCCAAACAGCGATGGGTAGGTACCACTTATGGCAGATCTCCTGGATCAAACACCTATAGCACTCCAGTTCCCTACAAAGCCCTGACAACGCAATGTACCTGGCTTTTGCAGGGGAACGAGCAATGAGGCTCTGGTTCTGGGACTCCAGTCCACTGAACAGAGCTGCTCCAAACAACCATTCAACTATTCCAGACACAGATTCCCTGTCCTTGGCATGCGGCCAACTGTTGTCGCACCAGCACGTGAGCTGGGGCTCACCGGCATCCGACAACCTCAGGCTAAACTCCTGTGTCTTCTGCACTTCCTGAATGCCATTCCCGGCACATCCACTACTAGGCTCTACAGCCTTCTTGCCGAGCAAATGCACAGCAGCCTCTGTGTCAGTTCTGCTCGACTGGGAAAGAAACAATCGCTTCCCTGACTGAAACACCTCGGAGCTCTGAAACCCAGAGTTTTCTCCGGTTTTACTGTCTTTAACTAGACCAGTCTCTCTGAATGTTCTGTCACTAGCACATTCAGACATCTTGAACATCTTCAACACCTGCACTATCTCACCTGTCTGACTGAGCAAGAAACTACTGTCTTCTTCAGCTCTGTCTACCTGCAGTTTTAGATGAACACCAACAGGGCCTACGTTCCTGAGCTTCAAACACTGACCAAGCTCCTCTGTGAACCGTTGCTCCTGTTCCCTGGTCTCTGCCAGGTCCTCTCCTGAAAGGAGAACTAGCTCCTGCTCTTGACCTATTTCTGTCAGAAACAAGCAGCTATCAGCATACCTCCAGCTGAAATTTTGCTCTAAAGCATCCTGCACACATGAGGTCCAATCTGCGACTGACTCCTTCAAATCACAGACTGACTTGTGCAACTTCCTCACTTGACCTTGCCTGTTGTTCTCGAACCCTGGCGGAGGTACCTCGTACAACTCCTGCTCCAGGTCGAAAACCAAACAGCTATGCAAACCAAAGTGGTTCACCTCGAAACTCCTTCGAGCCGTGACAGCTAACAGCATGTGCGTGGTTCTGCATCCAAGAATGAGTCCGTCCTTTGCCTCAAAGCAATGGACCACCTTCACCTGAGCGAACCCTGTGGCTACTGACCTAGCCCTGCACCGCAACTCACCAGTTGCTGCCGTCTTGGGTTTGTACATCCTCCGACTGCTTAACGCTATGCTACCTATTGGTAGCGTCGTGGACACATCCAAAGACCTTACTGAGCTGACCTGCTCTACTGAGCTTACCTGCTCCACCATGGCATGCTGCCATTCCTGGGATCCTCCTTGAGGTACCCTTCGAACCTCCACAAGGCTCTCTGGTTCACACTGCGTCAAACAAACACGCACGCTTGTGACTGTGAACCCTTTGGGCAGAAACTCTTCAGTGGCTCGCGGAAACCGCTCTGACCCCACTGTCTGTTCCCCCGCTGTTCCAGCTCTGCTGGAACCCGCCTGCCCGTCCTTGACGTCAGGCATGTCACTTAGTGACCTGCTGTGCCCTTGCACCCTAGCTAACGTACCTAAGGATGACGTTGGCGCACTTCGAGATTCCTCCAGCCCCATCGCTAGAGAACCCCCCTCTTGCTCCAGATCGAGACCTTGAACAGGCTCTACCAGAGAAGAGTTGCCACGCATGGCCTGCCTCTTAGCCCTTGGCATAAGAGATTTGGGTGCACTCCTCAGAGTTGCCCCTAACTGCGTTGCTCCCTGACCATGGCCGGAAACTCTGTCCGTGCCACTAGCAGGTGCAAAAACCACAGCAATACCCCCACCCGGGGCTGATCCACTAACTGGACCCTCACCATCCGCAGACGGTGTACCTGCCTGTCTTTCAGTGTTAGAGCCACTCTGAACACCTGAAAGAACAGCAGTGTTTCCAGGAATGCGTTCCCATGCATTCTGCTCACAGAACTCAGTACTCCTGCTGACTGGAACCTGGGATTGACCCCCCTTGGCAGTGGCAAACCCAGTCAACCTGGATTCAAACCCACCTTCTTTGCGTTCGGTGCGTGGTGCGCAGACCACCGCTTGAGAACCAGAACCGCACAAGAACTGTACCTTGGGCTCCTTGTCATGCAACAGAACATCTGCTCTTTGTGACTCCCCACAAACCTGACTGGGGATACATGCAACAGAGAACAAGGTCTCAGCGACTTCACCAAGCATCCTAACCTGATGCTCCGCACAATTGCGTACCTGTGAAGTAACTGAGTTAGTCACTCTGTGCTCTTCTTCCCCCTCCTGGAAGAAAACTGTCAGCATGGACATGCGGAACTCCTTGCCACTTGTGTCTTGAAACCAGCCCACTGTGGTAGAGAACCTGTCTCCCGTCTCCACCGCCCACTCTTCAGGCAGTGAAGCTGCTGCACTGTGCTCCTTGAGCACCAGACTCCACCCAATGTGTGAACACGCACCCCCCAGGTTGGCCTCTGGCCTCAGCTCAGAGTACTCTACTTGCACCTGGGCAAAGGGTCGAGTGGTAACCCTTTCGAACCTTGGATCACTGGGTGTCTCAGCATTGACGTTGCAGCCCCTGCAAACAAAACTTTCATCACATGCTCTAAACCTGCACCCTGTAGACCCCTCAGGTTGCTTCAGTACACTGGCCCAGTGGCAAAATGCCAGCCTATTGTGCTTCAAAAGCACGCACCCCTGGGGTGTGGGCACAGTAACTTGTACTGCATCAGTGCTACTTTCACCTGAACCTGCTTGAGATGTCTCAACAGCAAACACCCTGTTTTCACTGCATTCCATGCGAATTTGCAGCCTTTCGCCCCTAGAAATGCAACAGGTATCATGCAAACAAAATACTGTAACAGCATCATACAGAATGTTTGATACAGACAATGAATACATTTCCATGTCTTGAACCCCATAAGAGTCCCGTACTGTCTCTGAGAAGCTGTTAGCAACTGTCCCAAAGTCAAGCCTTGACTTCATGCATCTTCCAACAGTCAACTCTGTGGAAATGGACCTGCAGATCCCCACATGTCCACCAGGTGGCACGCTGTGGAGTGACGTCGCTCTGTCGCTCCCCGTTGCCATAGCAGCTGGCAAACCACAGTTGTTGTCATCTTCTTCTTGCTGGCTAGTGGGGTTCCCAAGCATCTGAGAAATGACCTTGACACAATCTTTCTTCCGGAAAATGGAACTGTTGTCTTTCTCAGCCTTGACTTTCGCTGACTGCGTCATCAGCTGCACACTGGCCTTGACCACTTTCACTGGCCATGTCAACACCAGCTGGTCAGAGGAACGAAAACAAGCCTCTGAAGCTACTCCGCTTCTGTGTGCAAAACACTGGGCGTGACCCCCCTGCTCCAGGCTCTGTCTCCGTAGCTTTACACCAGCAAAACGGCCTGACAGGAAAATGAGCTGATCTGGGGGCATTTCTCCAGACTCTGCAAGAGCTAATCCCTCTTGGAACTGTACTGAAATTACACAGTCTCCCAAGCCTCCCTCCTTTTGCACAGGCCTTTTGATGCAACACCCCCCTTCTCCTTGAGCTGTGGCATTCCACCCTTCATGGAGGCACTGGGGTGCTTGCAAGCCTTCTGGCTGTGAGGGGATACTAAAACTCCCATAGCCATCTCCCTCAATGTCCCGTGATGGGGGCTGTGGGTCCAGATTACTCACTGTTGTGTAGCTTTCCAACCTGGAATTCACCAGAGAGGTGCAATTGCTTTTGCAAGACCTCAATCTGGGCTCCTTGCAGCCTCCCAGCTGCAGCTTGGAACTCCCAAACAGCCAAGCCAAGCCATTTAGTCCACTGACTTTGCAAGCCTCTGTCAGCATTCCAGAGAGGCTTCTCTTTCCGGAGGGGCATCTGAACTCCTGCCAGCCATGACCGATACTCCTTCTCGGAACGTCTCCAGGGCTCATTAATTCACTAATTAACTGTCGCCATAACCTGTTCTGATTAACGGTCTTTTTCCGACCAAAATCAAACGCAACGGGCTGAAGTGTGGGGTTAACGAACCCCCGGCACCCACAGCTGGTATCTTTCGTTGCGTTGTTCCTCGCCCACACGCTTCTCTGCGATGGACACTGCTTTCCAAACTTTCTTCACCTCTTCATCAAAGGATTGCAGAGCATTTTGCAAACGGAAGAAGTTTAATGAGCCTGGCTAATAAATCAAACAGCAAAGTCCGGCTGATTATTAAGATTTATTAGGTTTAAGGGCTTCGTGCCCAGAAAGATGTGACCCATCCACTGGGCAGCTGAAGGACGAACCGCTCAACCTACGTAGTCCGATACAAGCATCATATTTATACACTGATACAAACATCACATGACGGGAACATAGATAAGCCCCGGACGTGATGTCATCCCTGTGGGGAAGGGCGACAGACCAAGCTTTGTTAAAGCTTAAAACCTCACAGGGACCCCTGACCATTAGGTCCAGTCGTGTCCGACTCTGGGGTTACGGCGCTCATCTCGCGTTAGTGGCCGAGGGAGCCGGCGTACAGCTTCCGGGTCATGTGGCCAGCATGACTAAGCCGCTTCTGGCAAACCAGAGCAGCGCACGGAAACGCCGTTTACCTTCCTGCCGGAGCGCTACCTATTTATCTACTTGCACTTTGACGTGCTTTCGAACTGCTAGGTTGGCAGGAGCAGGGACCGAGCAACGGGAGCTCACCCCGTCGCGGGGATTCGAACCGCCAACCTTCCGATCGGCAAGCCCTAGGCTCTGTGGTTTAACCCACAGCGCCACCAACGTCCCTTAGAGACCAACTAAGTTTGTTCTTGGTATGAGCTTTCGTGTGCATGTATCTGAAGAAGTCTGCATGCACAGAAAAGCTCATACCAATAACAAACTTAGTTGGTCTCTAAAGTGCCACTGGTAAGTGTTATACCAGACAACTCGGAGTTCTCTCTTGGGCAGAAAAGGTGCTTAACAGCTTCTCCCTCAGCCTTTCAATTGGAAAGTGCCAGAGATTGAAACTGGGACATTTCCCCGCAGTTGCTCCACTGAGTTACGTCTTTCCCTTTATCCTGTCTTTCCCTTTATCCAGTTTCATATTTCCATATAACACAGTTGCTTGTTTGATTCTGCATGGGGTTTTTTTTCTGATTACCTGCTGCGAGCCATCATGCTTGCCTGTGACAGAAATGGAAACCAATAGTAATAATAATTAATAATAATAATAATAATAATAATAATAATAGAGAACTGCAGGAATGGCTAAAATTGCACCCCCTTTGGCAGTGATCCCCGCCACAGATCTGTCGGAGCAGATTTCCACAGCAGGCACCGAAGCATCTGGCACCGGCAACATGAAATTCATGCTCAACGGGGCCCTGACCATTGGGACGATGGATGGCGCCAACGTTGAGATGGCAGAGGAGGCTGGAGAAGAGAACCTCTTCATCTTCGGCATGAGAGTGGAGGATGTGGCTGAGCTGGACCGGAGAGTGTGAGTACGGCAGAAGCTAAGGTCTCGTCCACGCTTTTCGCTTGACCTGTATTTGGATCAGATTGTTCACCCATGAATCCCCCCTGGTTCCAATAATAATAATAATAATAAATTTATTATGTATACCCCGCCCATCTGGCTGGGTTTCCCCAGCCACTCTGGGCGGCTTCCAACAGAATATTAAAATCCAATAGTCTATTAAACAGCTTCCCTAAACAGGGCTGCCTTCAGATGTCTTCTAAACGTCTGGTAGTTGTTGTTCTCTTTGACATCTGGTGGGAGGGCGTTCCACAGGGCGGGTGCCACTACCGAGAAGGCCCTCTGCCTGGTTCCCTGTAACTTGGCTTCTCGCAACAAAGCTTTCCAAGAGCTTTTCTCATTGCTCCACGGTTGCGCCTTGCAAAAATTTGATCTTGCCCACTGAATCGGATCTTATCCGATGCACGGAAAATCCGGAGATTTTGCTTATGGTAAGATCAGATTTTTGACCCTTGCATATGTTAACGGTGCAGATAAATAATTGCTCAATAATTTGAGTTAACCTGCAGTTTGGAGGCGGTCTGTCATTGAGAGCGTGCTCACTTATGGCTTATGTGTGTGGTACGGAAGCTGTACTACCCAGGACAGGATGGGGTTGTGCAGAGTTGTTAAGGCAGCAGAGAGCATTGTTGGCTGCTCGCTCTCCACCTTAGAGCAGATTTATGCCATGAGGTGCCACAGAAAGGCACTGGACATAGTGAAAGATCCATCGCATCCTGGTCACCGTCTCTTTGAACTTTTGCCATCGGGATGGAGATACAGGACGATGACAACAAGAACAAGCCGTCTTAGAAACAGCTTCTTCTCCAGAGCGATCGCGGCCTTGAATGGGAAGCCTGGACTTTGAAGTCATCTACTCTTACCAGTTATGTTTTATCATTGTTTTAATCAGTGTGTATGGTTTTAATCGGTGTGTATGGTTTTAATCGGTGTTTTTATAGTTGTTTTGTTTTTGCCCTATCTGGGTAGATGGAGCAGCCAAGTAATTTCGTTGTTCCCAAAGGGGACAATGACAATAAATATATTCTATTCTATATTCTATTCTATTCTGTTATGGCAATTCTGTTGGCAAACTTACTTTGCCTAATACAGGTGGATAGATGGGGAAACCAGACAGCACTGAACGAAAACAGTATATAAATGGAAGAGGAAAACTCCCTCTGAATTGCACAGCCAGTCAGAACATGTGCTACCTCAGTAAATGTCATTCCTCCATGTGAAATCATACCTCCACCTATCTCCATCTTGACTAGTTGGCTTTCACACGAATGTAATTAACCCTTAAGTTACAAACCAGATGATCCCTGCTGCTGAAAAAATTCCAACCGATTTTCCTCACCAAATCAAGGGAGTTTACATGTCTGCCTCTCCTGGTGTAACAAATTGAGATAGCTGAGGATGTCTTGTGACTGCAAAGCCAAGAGCGCGTAACAGACCATAATAGGTGGGCATCGGTAGCCTTCAATATGTGCACTAAAGGTTTTCTTCCCCCTTTCCATCAGGTACAAAGCTCAGGAATATTACGAGAGACTTCCTGAGCTGAAGCAAGCTATGGATCAGATCAAGAGTGGCTTCTTTTCCCCAAAGGAGCTGGACCTTTTCAAAGATTTGGTCAACATGTTGTTCTACCATGACCGGTGAGTGGAGACCCCTTTGCAGAAACCTGTTGACAGCTTTGGCTTGGAAAGGGCTGCTTGTTCCACTCCTGCGTCAAATAAGGAAATTTAAATTGCCCCAGGAAGTGTTGATCCAATTTTACAGAGGCATCATTGAAACTGTTCTCTGTAATTCTATTACTGCTTGGTATGGCACAGGCTCCAAGATGGACAAGAAAAGGCCCCAACGAGCAGTAAGAATTGCAGAGAGGGTAATTGGTGCTAGCTTGCCTTCAAGGGACCCAGGTGGCGCTACCACAGAGCCACAGAGCCTAGGACTTGCTGATCAGAAGGTCGGCGGTTCAAATCCCTGCGACAGGGTGAGCTCCCATTGCTCGGTCCCTGCTCCTGCCAACCTAGCAGTTCGAAAGCATGTCAAAGTGCAAGTAGATAAATAGGTACCACTCCGCCGGGAAGGTAAACGGCGTTTCCATGCGCTGCTCTGGTTTCGCCAGAAGCGGCTTAGTCATGCCGGCCACATGACCCGGAAGCTGTACGCCGGCTCCCTTGGCCAGTAAAGCAAGATGAGCGCCACAACCCCAGAGTCGTCCGCGACTGGACCTAATGATCAGGGGTCCCTTTAACTAATTATTAATTCAATAATAAAAAAGAGAAAGGCAAAAGAGTTCTTCCTGATGTCAGGGCCTAATGAGGACCCTGTTTCTAGGGTCTTCATTGTTGAGACACAAGCCCCTCTAACGCCCGCTCTGACTCCTTCCTCGTATAGGTTCAAAGTCTTCGCAGACTACGAAGCGTACGTCAGATGTCAAGACAACGTCAGCCAACTCTACATGGTAAATACAAAACAGACAACACGGTACAGTAGAGTATATATCAAAATGACGTAAACCGTGAAGAATATTCAATCATATAATATGCATATGCAACCGGAGGAAATCTACTCCATACAAATCTACTCTGTCCCATATTTTCTGTGGTGGCCCCTAAGCTGTGAAACTCCATCATGGAGGTGCGTCTGGCACCTTCATTATACAGCTCCCGGAGAATGCTGTAGATTCACCTCTTTACTTTGGCTTTGGGCAACTGAGTTGTATTTTTTGTGGTTATAAGTTGTTTAAACCTGCTTTTAATACTATGTTTTAATGTTGTGACCTGCTCTGAGACCTTAAAAGAGAGAGAAAAAACTAGTCTAGCCATAAATGCACAAGTTATTTAGCCTGCAGACTTTCTGTCCCCCATGCACACCTGTGTTTAGTAAACTGGCCTTTTGTAGTTTCCTGGGTGTGCTTATTAACTCCATGCTTGCTCACCTGTGGTTATTTCATCAGCATCCTTATAGCTCAGGTGTGACTCACCTGTGGCCTTCCAGGTGCTGCTGCGCTAAAACTCGCTTAATTCCTGGCCATTGGCCATGCTGCCTGCCCGGGGTCCAAAACAGGTTCTCCCTCCTCCCTCCTGTAGTTTAAACCCATCTCTCCTTGTTACAGTGAAGTTTCTCCTTCACTCCTGTATTTTGAGATTCCCTTTAAAGGTCTTCTCATGCTTCTTGGCATCAGGGGGTGCCTAGTTTTCCTCTACCCTCTTGTGCTTTTTTCGTCTTCTACATGCTATACTTCCTGTGTGGTTCTCCTCTTGCTGCTTCTTGCAAGGTAACCACCGAGAACAGTGGTGCACACACGTTGACTGTGGGCGCCGTATGCTCGCACGGGTCATGTGACTCGCACAGGAGCAAAGCCCGGAAGACGTACGTCTGCGCTGAGACATGTTAGAGGGCATAGTGACACCATTCACATAACAAGTACTAGAGAGATATTGACATTTTCAATTGGGAACCACTGACCTAAAATGTAAAATAAAATTATTATTATTATTATTATTATTATTATTATTTTATAATTTATACCCGCCCATCTGGCTGGGTTTCCCAGTCACTCTGGGCAACTCCCCACAGAATATTAAAAACACAATAAAACTTCAAACATTAAAAACTTCCCGATCCAGGGCTGCCTTCAGATGTCTTCTAAAAGTTACGTAGTTTTTCTCTGCATGACATCTGATGGGAGGGTGCCACCACCGAGAAGGCCCTCTGCCTGGTTCCCTGTAACCTCGCTTCTCGCAGGGAGGGAACCGCCAGAAGGCCCTCGGAGCTGGACCTCAGTGTCCGGGATGGACGATGGGGGTGGAGACGCTCCTTCAGGTAAAACTCTGATTTCCCTACCATCAAACTTGTGGCTGGGTTAGGTCGGAACTTGAAACAAACACACAGTCGCTTTTGTTGAGCAGCCAGAAAGAACTCTGCGCATGGAAATGAGACCTTTGCGATTCCCGAGTCAGCTTCTTCTTTTTGGCCTCCCCCTTTTCTCAGAACGCCAAGGAGTGGACCAAAATGGTGATCAGGAACATCGCCGCCTCCGGGAAGTTCTCCAGCGACCGGACCATTAAGGAATACGCCCGGGATATCTGGGGGGTGGAGCCTTCCGACTTGAAGATCCCGCCCCCCAATGTGCCCCGGGACGTGGCGGACGAGATGCTGGCCAACGACACGTCCGAAAAGATGCACGTCTGAGTTTGCACGAGCCCCAGAGAGTTAGCTCTACCTGAGTAGTGAGTGTGCGGTCCTGTGTGCTTTGTGCAAGGCAGGCTCACGCTTGTTTAGTGGCGCTAACAGTAGTTAAAAGTTGTGGGCTCGGCTCTTTTCCTTTCTGCTTCTATTGGAATATCTGACTTATTCCGTGAATTCTGCAGGTTGAAGGGCACTTGTGAGTGTCCTGAACCCTTCCCCCTTCTTTCCCTCCCTTGGCAGCCTGGGAATTCCTAGTCCTAAGGCTCTTTTTGGAAGCTCCCAGGTTGGAGCTGCGGTCGAACCTCCTGCAAAGCCAGTTTCCGGGAGGGACCAATGGCAAGATGAAGTCAACAAGCTGCTCTTTCGCATCCTGATCTCTTTTTAAAAGATAACAAAGGGAGTTGCCCAAGATTGGATAAACCCATCAGATAAACCCTTAGCAGAGGGTGTGGGACCTGTCTGGTGTGAGTCCTGGGGGGGGGGGGTCTTAATGTTTCTGTCTTGGCCATCTTGTGGCCAAGGGTCTTCCCCCCCCAAAAAGGGGCCCCTGCTCCAACTTGCCTATGAGGACATCCAGACTTCCTTCCCCGCATTTTAAAGCTCTTGTCTCTGAGCATGTTATTATGGGCTGTTGTTTTCTCCCAGCATTTGGCGAATGGCAGTCGGGTTTTCTGCGGCTTGTTATTTGCTCTGATTTGGTCATTTAAATGTGGGTTTTCCCAGGCGAAGCACTGGAACGGGGGGGGAAAAAACCCACCTACGCAGAGCTTTAAAGTACAGACCTGGAAAGTGGGGTGCAAAAGGAAGTCTAGCTGAGCCCTATAATCTGCCCTGCAGTCGCTGGACCAAAGTGCTTTTAACGGATACCCTGAGGTGCTATGTGCTCGATGCCATTGGTATGCTCAACAGGAACATGCCGGCTGCTTGCGTGCAGTGAGGAAGATGCGCTAAGAAGGGGAGAGAGAGTGTGTCCTGCTCAGGTAGTGCTTAAAATATCCACTTTTAGGTGCATTGATACAAAAAAGAAGCAGCAAACCCCACATCTTGGCATGGGCTACATGCATCAGTTTCTGTTCCCGTCTCCCCGCTTTCTTGTCTCCCGGGTCCACGCCACAAATCCTGCATTCCTGAACATTCACCTGGTAAAATAAAACGAAATCCCCTCTTCCTGTTCATGGCTCATTTTATTATCTGTAGCAATTGGAAGTGGACAACGGCGCAGCGTTCCTTGCGGGCGGCAGTGGCTCTTTCCTTCCTGCGTTGCTGGTGTCACTTAACACTCTGGAGGAAGTTTCTGGTTGGGGGCAGGAGGGAAACAAAGAGTTAATGATTTATCTTAAGCATATGCGGTGCTGGGGTGCAAAGATCCGCCCGGCACACACACACACACACACACACACACACACACCCAGTTGCCCAGTCCCAGGCGCACAGGAGGGCGGAGCCGGCCGGCCGCCTCAGCATCTCGCTGGCTCAGTCGCCCCCAAACTCGTGGTGCAGAGCCACCCACAGCAGAAGAGCCCGCCGCAGCGCTCCGACTGACAGCCGGTGTGATGGCCTGGGATTCTGACTCAGACGCTGAACCTGAGGGATCCCAGCCTGCACAGGATTCCCTGCCTCCAGAACCAGCAGAGCCGGGGCTGGGGCCTGAGTCTGAAGGGGACTCACCTGTGCTAGATCCTCAGGTGCAGGCATCGGCTGAGTCTGCTCTGGCTCCTGCTGGGATGGAGGACCCATTGCCTGCAGGTGCTCCACTCCCAGCCCCGTCAGGGGAAGCTGAGGTTGCCTCTGGGTCCGGTAACCCTCCAGCCTCTCCTGAGCTGCAGAGGCTCAGGGCAGAGAGGCGAAGGGAACTGAGTTCCCACAGGAGGAGTGCTCGCCTCCAAGCCAGGAGAGGCGAGTCACCAGAGGATCGGAGCCGCCCTATGCCTCGGGGCAGATAAAAGCCAGCCAGTCCCAGCCCCAAGTTGCAGGAGCAACATCATTGCTGACGAGTTCCTGCTTGTTCCCTGTCCTGTTGTTCTGCCTGAGCTCCTGACCTGCCTTGGTTCCCTGTTTGTTCACCCGTTCCTGACTTCGCCTGACTCCCTGCCCTGTACCCTGCTCCAGTTATTTCGGACTGCCTTTACGTGTACCTCTGACCTTGGACCGGACTTAGACTTCGCCTTCTGGATACCCCCCGCGACCAGCACAGGCGGGCTCTTCCCTGGACTCAACTCTCGGGCCCTGGACTCTCGGCCTGGTGCCCAGGTGCCCTGCACCCCTAGCGCCTATGGGTAAGACGGCCCTGTACTTAGGCTGTCCTTAGGCTGGGACAGTGTTTCCCAAACTTGGGTCTCCAGCTGTTTCTGGACTCTGACTCCCATCATCCATGACCACGGGCCCTGCTAGTTAGGGACAGTGGGAGTTGTAGTCCCAGGTTTGGTAAACCCTGGTGCAACATTTGGGCAGAAGCGTATACTCGATGAGTATGTGGGTGCACATATATGCCATTTCAGTAAATATGGAAGGTGCGTTTGTTTTAAATTGGGGGAAGTAAACCACTTGCAGTAGACCAGCCCCCTCTGAGGATGTCTCCCCATTACCTAGGTCAAGTGTAGCCAATGTGGTTTCTTCTGTCTTATATTGGACTACAACTCCAATATAACACGGAGGAAGCCACATTAGCTCTGCAAGAGCTGGCCGGCCACTGAAAGCCACCTCTGACTGCAGGCCTAATAATAATAAGTATAAGAATAACAATTTATTATTTATACCCCGCCCATCTGGCTGGGTTTCGCCAGCCACTCTGGGCGGCTTCCAACAAAAGATTAAAAATACATTAAAACATGTCATTAAAAGCTTCCCTAAACAGGGCGGCCTTCAGATGTCTTCTAAACATCAGATAGTTGTTTATTTCTTTGACATCTGGTGGGAGGGCGTTCCACAAGGCAGGCGCCACCACCGAGAAGGCCCTCTGCCTGGTTCCCTGGGATATGTAATAATAATTTATTATTTGTACCCCACCCATCTGGCTGGGTCTCCCCAGCCACTCTGGGCAGCTTCCAGCAAACATTAAAATACATTAACACATCACAGATTAAAAACTTCCCTGAACAGGGCTGCCTTCAGGTGTTTTCTAAATGTCATGTAGTTGTTGATCCTTTTAACCTCTGATGGGAGGGCGTTCCACAGGGTGGGCGCCACTACCGAGAAGGCCCTCTGCCTGGTTCCCTGTAGCTTCACTTTTCGCAGCGAGGGAACCGCCAGAAGGCCTTCAACGCTGGACCTCAGTGACTGGGCAGAACAATGGGGGTGGAGACGCTCCTTCAGGTCTACTGGGCCGAGGCCATTTAGGGCTTTCAAGGTCAGCTCCAACACTTTGAATTGTGCTCGGAAATGTACTGGGAGCCAATGTAGGTCTTGACATAACAGGCCCAAGTGCTGCCGTGGCACTTAAGCATGTTCTCCTTGGTCATGCAATGGAGAGACATGTTCCCTCCGCCTGCCATACTGATTTCTGCAATGATCACGGAGTTATTTTTTAAAAATACTGAGGTTATACTGCTAATGGGCAGGAGGCTTGGACAGTCTCTCTCATCAAGGTGCAGGAGAAGAAGAGTTTGGATTTGATATCCCGCTTTATCACTACCCAAAGGTGTCTCAAAGCGGCTCACATTCTCCTTTCCCTTCCTCCCCCACAACAAACCCTCTGTGAGGTTAGTGGGGCTGAGAGACTTCAGAGAAGGGTGACTAGCCCAAGGTCACCCAGCAGCTGCATGTGGAGGAGTGGAGATGCGAACCCGGTTCCCCAGATTACGAGTCTACCACTCAGGAGCAATGAAGAACGGGTCCTTCCTGCTTGCAAAGAGCCAAGGCAAATAGCCTGGGCTAAAGGCTGCTTCTTGGGCTTCCAGCACAGCAAATTTGCGCATCCCGCCCCCCACTCTTCTGGAGCAGGTAGCTGCGTGAGCCCAGCTCCCTGCTGCATCCCAGCCCTCAAAGTGTCAAAGAGAAATCAGAGGTCGGGGACCCCATTCTGCAAAAGTGTTGCTCTTCCTTCCGCCCACTTACTTCAGGATGCCGGCGAGATCAGGGTGGTAGGCAATGTAGTCGTGTCCTAAGCCCATAGCAGAAGGTAAAGGGATAAACATGACGTTCTCTTTCTTTTCCGAGGCGTTGTGGGCAATCTCAAAGAGCTGTAAGGGAACGAATGAGGCAGGTTGCGGCAAGTGCGGTTTCTTAGTTTCATAGAATCTTAGAGATGGAAGGGATCTCGGGGGTCATCTAGTCCAGGGGTCGGCAACCTAAGGCCCATGGGCCGGTAACAGCCCACAAGGCTTGTCTAACCGGCCCATGGTGACCCCTGCCGCCCCCCTGCTGCCAGCTCTTAGTGACATAGCTGTCAACCCTCCCTTTTTCTGTGGGAAACTCCCTTATTCCAATGCCGTTTCCCACTGCTATCCCGGATTGTTGACATCCCTTAAATTTCCCAGATTTCAAAGGAAGCAGCTCCTCTCCCTCCCTGCCGGCCAGGGAGGCTCCTCAGCTGCGTTGCTCGGCTGCCAATAAGGAGTCTGAGACCGACTGGGGGTGGAGCTTGCATGCCTTGTGCAGCCAGACCCTCACGCCCAACCAGACAGACAGCCTGCCTGCCTGCCGTCTACGCGCTCGCTCTTTCACTCACCCGTTCGCGCGCAGCCCCTGGAGTGCAGGGGGGCGAGGCTCCTTGGTGCCATTGCACCGCCCTCGCGGCATCCCTGAGCCGTCTGCCTGTTTGAGAAGGGGCCCCGAGATCGCTCTGCTTCCCCTCCTCGCGTCACCGTGGACACAGGCTTACTTTGCATAGCTGTCAACATTTCCCTTTTTTTGTGGGAAATTCCCTTATTCCGAATAGGATTCCTCGCGAGAAAAGGGAAAGGTTGACAGCTATGTGCTGATCCATTATTTTCAAATCCGAAAGTTGACAGCTATGCTTAGTGGTGCAGGGACCGACTTCCGGGTTGATGGCGCCTGTGTGCATGCGCATGGGCGCTCCTCCGACCCAGAAGAGCGCGTGTGCGCATACGCTCCAGCCCATCCTCCGACAGACTGAGCGTCGACCAGCCCATCCTCGGATAAGGTTGCCAACCTCTGATCTCAGCTCAAGCATCCAGGACAGATGGCCATCCAACCTCTGCTTAAAAACCTCCAAGGAAGGAGAGTCCACCACCTCTCGTGGGAGTCTGACAGTAAGAGCTGTTTTTTTTGTTTTGTTTTGACTATGACAGACCTTCTGGCGGTTCCCTCATTGCGAGAAGCGAGGTTACAAAGAACCAGGCAGAGGGCCTTCTTGGTAGTGGCGCCCGCCCTGTGGAACGCCCTTCCAGCAGATGTCAAGGAAATAAGCAGCTATCCTATTTTTAAAAGACATCTGAAGGCAGCCCTGTTTAGGGAAGTTTTTAATATTTAATATTTAATGCTGTATTGTTTTAACATTTGACTATTGTTTTAACATTTGACTGGAAGCCGCCCAGAGTAGCTGAGGAAACTCGGCCAGATGGGCGGGGTAAAAATAATAAATTATTATTATTATTATTATTATTGAAGGAGAAAGGACATTTCTTAGAGGCACAGCAAAAGAGTGCTGGGCGGGACGCTGTAAATACACAACTTAGAGAACAGTGGTCACTCAGCACTACACAGCTAGTGACTCTGTTGTTGTGTATCATAATAACACAAAATCCCCCACCTCCGACTTGGCCCTGGCTTAAAACTTCTGATGCCACCATTCTTCAAAAGGTTCAAAGCATGTTGCAGCATTAAAAGAAAAATATGTGTAAACAACCCATTCACCACTCCCTCTCAAAATGAGCACCCTGGTCCCTCTGAAATAAATGCAGGTTGCTCTGAATGTTCAGGAAATGACGAAGCAACAAGGAATTCAAGGCCGTAGTTGCAAAGGATGTTTTAAAGCAGCGCATGGGGACCAGACGCCTTATGTCTGTTGGATTGCAACTTCCCTCAGCCCCAGCCATCATAGCCCAGAGCCAGGGATGCCGGGAATTATAGTCCAGCAATCCCAGGAGGGCCAAAGTTTCCCTAAAGGTAAAGGGACCCCTGACCATTAGGTCCAGTCGTGACCGACTCTGGGGTTATGGTGTTCATCTCGCTTTAGTGGCCAAGGGAGCCGGCGTACAGCTTCCAGGTCATAGAATCATAGAATCCTAGAGTTGGAAGAGACCACAAGGGCCATCCAGTCCAACCCCCTGCCAAGCAGGAAACACCATCAAAGCATTCCTGACAGGTGGCTGTCAAGCCTCTGCTTAAAGACCTCCAAAGAAGGAGACTCCACCACACTCCTTGGCAGCAAATGCCACTGTCGAACAGCTCTTACTGTCAGGAAGTTCTTCCTAATGTTTAGGTGGAATCTTCTTTCTTGTAGTTTGAATCCGTTGCTCCGTGTCCGCTTCTCTGGAGCAGCAGAAAACAACCTTTCTCCCTCCTCTATATGACATCCTTTTATATATTTGAACATGGCTATCATATCACCCCTTAACCTTCTCTTCTCCAGGCTAAACATACCCAGCTCCCTAAGCCGTTCCTCATAAGGCATCGTTTCCAGGCCTTTGACCATTTTGGTTGCCCTCCTCTGGACACGTTCCAGCTTGTCAATATCCTTCTTGAACTGTGGTGCCCAGAACTGGGCACAGTATTCCAGGTGAGGTCTGACCAGAGCGGAATACAGTGGTACTATTACTTCCCTTGATCTAGATGCTATACTCCTATTGATGCAGCCCAGAATTGCATTGGCTTTTTTAGCTGCTGCATCACACTGTTGACTCATGTCAAGTTTGTGGTCTACCAAGACTCCTAGATCCTTTTCACTTGTACTGCTCTCAAGCCAGGTGTCACCCATCCTGTATTTGTGCCTTTCATTTTTTTTGCCCAAGTGTAGTACTTTACATTTCTCCCTGTTAAAATTCATCCTGTTTGCCTTGGCCCAGTTCTCTAATCTGTTAAGGTCATTTTGAAGTGTGATCCTGTCCTCTGGGGTATTAGCCACCCCTCCCAATTTGGTGTCATCTGCAAACTTGATCAGGATGCCCTCAAGCCCATCATCCAAGTCATTGATAAAGATGTTGAATAAGACTGGGCCCAAGACAGAACCCTGTGGCACCCCACTAGTCACTGTGAGGTTTTAAGCTTTAACAAAGCTTGGTCTGTCGCCCTTCCCCACAGGGATGACATCACGTCCGGGGCTTATCTATGTTCCCGTCATGTGATGTTTGTATCAGTGTATAAATATGATGCTTGTATCGGACTACGTAGGTTGAGCGGTTCGTCCTTCAGCTGCCCAGTGGATGGGTCACATCTTTCTGGGCACGAAGCCCTTAAACCTAATAAATCTTAATAATCAGCCGGACTTTGCTGTTTGATTTATTAGCCAGGCTCATTAAACTTCTTCCGTTTGCAAAATGCTCTGCAATCCTTTGATGAAGAGGTGAAGAAAGTTTGGAAAGCAGTGTCCATCGCAGAGAAGCGTGTGGGCGAGGAACAACGCAACGAAAGATACCAGCTGTGGGTGCCGGGGGTTCGTTAACCCCACACTTCAGCCCGTTGCGTTTGATTTTGGTCGGAAAAAGACCGTTAATCAGAACAGGTTATGGGCGACAGTTAATTAGTGAATTAATGAGCCCTGGAGACGTTCCGAGAAGGAGTATCGGTCGTGGCTGGCAGGAGTTCAGATGCCCCTCCGGAAAGAGAAGCCTCTCTGGAATGCTGACAGAGGCTTGCAAAGTCAGTGGACTAAATGGCTTGGCTTGGCTGTTTGGGAGTTCCAAGCTGCAGCTGGGAGGCTGCAATAAGTCCAGATTGAGGTCTTGCAAAAGCAATTGCACCTCTCTGGTGAATTCCAGGTTGGAAAGCTACACAACAGTGAGTAATCTGGACCCACAGCCCCCATCACGGGACATTGAGGGAGATGGCTATGGGAGTTTTAGTATCCCCTCACAGCCAGAAGGCTTGCAAGCACCCCAGTGCCTCCATGAAGGGTGGAATGCCACAGCTCAAGGAGAAGGGGGGTGTTGCATCAAAAGGCCTGTGCAAAAGGAGGGAGGCTTGGGAGACTGTGTAATTTCAGTACAGTTCCAAGAGGGATTAGCTCTTGCAGAGTCTGGAGAAATGCCCCCAGATCAGCTCATTTTCCTGTCAGGCCGTTTTGCTGGTGTAAAGCTACGGAGACAGAGCCTGGAGCAGGGGGGTCACGCCCAGTGTTTTGCACACAGAAGCGGAGTAGCTTCAGAGGCTTGTTTTCGTTCCTCTGACCAGCTGGTGTTGACATGGCCAGTGAAAGTGGTCAAGGCCAGTGTGCAGCTGATGACGCAGTCAGCGAAAGTCAAGGCTGAGAAAGACAACAGTTCCATTTTCCGGAAGAAAGATTGTGTCAAGGTCATTTCTCAGATGCCTGGGAACCCCACTAGCCAGCAAGAAGAAGATGACAACAACTGTGGTTTGCCAGCTGCTATGGCAACGGGGAGCGACAGAGCGACGTCACTCCACAGCGTGCCACCTGGTGGACATGTGGGGATCTGCAGGTCCATTTCCACAGAGTTGACTGTTGGAAGATGCATGAAGTCAAGGCTTGACTTTGGGACAGTTGCTAACAGCTTCTCAGAGACAGTACGGGACTCTTATGGGGTTCAAGACATGGAAATGTATTCATTGTCTGTATCAAACATTCTGTATGATGCTGTTACAGTATTTTGTTTGCATGATACCTGTTGCATTTCTAGGGGCGAAAGGCTGCAAATTCGCATGGAATGCAGTGAAGACAGGGTGTTTGCTGTTGAGACATCTCAAGCAGGTTCAGGTGAAAGTAGCACTGATGCAGTACAAGTTACTGTGCCCACACCCCAGGGGTGCGTGCTTTTGAAGCACAATAGGCTGGCATTTTGCCACTGGGCCAGTGTACTGAAGCAACCTGAGGGGTCTACAGGGTGCAGGTTTAGAGCATGTGATGAAAGTTTTGTTTGCAGGGGCTGCAACGTCAATGCTGAGACACCCAGTGATCCAAGGTTCGAAAGGGTTACCACTCGACCCTTTGCCCAGGTGCAAGTAGAGTACTCTGAGCTGAGGCCAGAGGCCAACCTGGGGGGTGCGTGTTCACACATTGGGTGGAGTCTGGTGCTCAAGGAGCACAGTGCAGCAGCTTCACTGCCTGAAGAGTGGGCGGTGGAGACGGGAGACAGGTTCTCTACCACAGTGGGCTGGTTTCAAGACACAAGTGGCAAGGAGTTCCGCATGTCCATGCTGACAGTTTTCTTCCAGGAGGGGGAAGAAGAGCACAGAGTGACTAACTCAGTTACTTCACAGGTACTCAGTCTTGGTGAAGCTACTGAGACTGTGTTCTCTGTTGCATGTATCCCCAGTCAGGTTTGTGGGGAATCACAAAGAGCAGATGTTCTGTTGTATGACAAGGAGCCCAAGGTACAGTTCTTGTGCGGTTCTGGTTCTCAAGCGGTGGTCTGCGCACCACGCACCGAACGCAAAGAACGTGGGTTCGAATCCAGGTTGAATGGGTTTGCCAATGCTAAGGGAGGTCAATCCCAGGTTCCAGTCAGCAGGAGCACTGAGTTCTGTGAGCAGAATGCATGGGAACGCATTCCTGGAAACACTGCTGTTCTTTCAGGTGTTCAGAGTGGCTCTAACACTGAAAGACAGGCAGGTACACCGTCTGCGGATGGTGAGGGTCCAGTTAGTGGATCAGCCCCGGGAGGGGGTATTGCTGTGGTTTTTGCACCTGCTAGTGGCACGGACAGAGTTTCCGGCCATGGTCAGGGAGCAACGCAGTTAGGGGCAACTCTGAGGAGTGCACCCAAATCTCTTATGCCAAGGGCTAAGAGGCAGGCCATGCGTGGCAACTCTTCTCTGGTAGAGCCTGTTCAAGGTCTCGATCCAGGGCAAGAGGGGGGTTCTTCAGTGCTAAGGCAGGAATCTCGAAGTGCGCCAACGTCATCCTTAGGTAAGTTAGCTAGGGTGCAAGGGCACAGCAGGTCACTAGGTGACATGCCTGACGTCAAGGACGGGCAGGCGGGTTCCAGCGCAGCTGGAACAGCGGGGGAACAGACAGTGGGGTCAGAGCGGTTTCCGCGAGCCACTGAAGAGTTTCTGCCTGAAGGGTTCACAGTCACAAGCGTGCGGGTTTGTTTGACGCAGTGTGAACCAGAGAGCCTTGTGGAGGTTCGAAGGGTACCTCAAGGAGGATCCCAGGAATGGCAGCATGCCATGGTGGAGCAGGTAAGCTCAGTAGAGCAGGTCAGCTCAGTAAGGTCTTTGGGTGTGTCCACGGCGCTACCAATAGGTAGCATGGCGTTAAGCAGTCGGAGGATGTACAAACCCAAGACGGCAGCAACTGGTGAGTTGCGGTGCAGGGCTAGGTCAGTAGCCACAGGGTTCGCTCAGGTGAAGGTGGTCCATTGCTTTGAGGCAAAGGACGGACTCATTCTTGGATGCAGAACCACGCACATGCTGTTAGCTGTCACGGCTCGAAGGAGTTTCGAGGTGAACCATTTTGGTTTGCATAGCTGTTTGGTTTTCGACCTGGAGCAGGAGTTGTACGAGGTACCTCCGCCAGGGTTCGAGAACAACAGGCAAGGTCAAGTGAGGAAGTTGCACAAGTCAGTCTGTGATTTGAAGGAGTCAGTCGCAGATTGGACCTCATGTGTGCAGGATGCTTTAGAGCAAAATTTCAGCTGGAGGTATGCTGATAGCTACTTGTCTCTGACAGAAATAGGTCAAGAGCAGGAGCTAGTTCTCCTTTCAGGAGAGAACCTGGCAGAGACCAGGGAACAGGAGCAACGGTTCACAGAGGAGCTTGGTCAGTGTTTGAAGCTCAGGAACGTAGGCCCTGTTGGTGTTCATCTAAAACTGCAGATAGACAGAGCTGAAGAAGACAGTAGTTTCTTGCTCAGTCAGACAGGTGAGATAGTGCAGGTGTTGAAGATGTTCAAGATGTCTGAATGTGCTAGTGACAGAACATTCAGAGAGACTGGTCTAGTTAAAGACAGTAAGACCGGAGAACGCTCTGGGTTCCAGAGCTCCGAGGTATTTCAGTCAGGGAAGCGATTGTTTCTTTCCCAGTCGAGCAGAACTGACACAGAGGCTGCTGTGCATTTGCTCGGCAAGAAGGCTGTAGAGCCTAGTAGTGGATGTGCCGGGAATGGCATTCAGGAAGTGCAGAAGACACAGGAGTTTAGCCTGAGGTTGTCGGATGCCGGTGAGCCCCAGCTCACGTGCTGGTGCGACAACAGTTGGCCGCATGCCAAGGACAGGGAATCTGTGTCTGGAATAGTTGAATGGTTGTTTGGAGCAGCTCTGTTCAGTGGACTGGAGTCCCAGAACCAGAGCCTCATTGCTCGTTCCCCTGCAAAAGCCAGGTACATTGCGTTGTCAGGGCTTTGTAGGGAACTGGAGTGCTATAGGTGTTTGATCCAGGAGATCTGCCATAAGTGGTACCTACCCATCGCTGTTTGGGAGGACAACCAACTTTGCTTGGTGTTGGCAGAGTCTGGACAGGCCAAAGTCAGACTCAAATGCCTAGACGTTCTGTTTCAAGACGTGTGTCATGGGATTCAGGCAGGCTTGGTAAAACTGGGGTATAGTTCAAGCCAGCAGAATCTGGCAGGAAAATTCCATCAGTATGAGGAATTTTGCAGTGGTATGTATGTGACGTAAGGAGTTATTTACGTTTCCCCTGTGGTGCAGGACGAGAGGGGGTGTGAGGTTTTAAGCTTTAACAAAGCTTGGTCTGTCGCCCTTCCCCACAGGGATGACATCACGTCCGGGGCTTATCTATGTTCCCGTCATGTGATGTTTGTATCAGTGTATAAATATGATGCTTGTATCGGACTACGTAGGTTGAGCGGTTCGTCCTTCAGCTGCCCAGTGGATGGGTCACATCTTTCTGGGCACGAAGCCCTTAAACCTAATAAATCTTAATAATCAGCCGGACTTTGCTGTTTGATTTATTAGCCAGGCTCATTAAACTTCTTCCGTTTGCAAAATGCTCTGCAATCCTTTGATGAAGAGGTGAAGAAAGTTTGGAAAGCAGTGTCCATCGCAGAGAAGCGTGTGGGCGAGGAACAACGCAACGAAAGATACCAGCTGTGGGTGCCGGGGGTTCGTTAACCCCACACTTCAGCCCGTTGCGTTTGATTTTGGTCGGAAAAAGACCGTTAATCAGAACAGTCACTTCTCTCCAGGATGAAGAGGAGCCATTGATGAGCACCCTTTGGGTTCGGTCAGTCAGCCAGTTACAAATCCACTGAATGGTAGCATTGTCTAGCCCGCATTTTACCAGCTTCTTTACAAGAATATCATGGGGCACCTTGTCAAAGGCCTTGCTGAAATCAAGATAGGCTACATCCACAGTGTTCCCTTCGTCTACCAGGCTTGTAATTCTGTCAAAAAATGAGATCAGATTAGTCTGACATGACTTATTTTTCAGAAACCCATGCTGACTTTTAGTGATCACAGCGTTCCTTTCTAGGTGCTCACAGACCGTTTGCTTAATGATCTGCTCTAGAATCTTTCCTGGTATTGATGTCAGGCTGACTGGGCGGTAATTGTTTGGGTCCTCTCTTTTCCCCTTTTTGAAAATAGGGACAACATTTGCCCTCCTCCAGTCTGCTGGGACTTCACCTGTTTTCCAAGAATTCTCAAAGATTACTGCCAGTGGTTCTGAAATCACCTCTGCCAGTTCTTTTAATACTCTGGGATGTAGTTCATCTCTTTGGTCAACCCAAGACTGACAGGAGCAAAAACAAAAACAGAAAACCTGGAGCTACTTATCTTTCCTAACAATTCTGAAGCTGACATTTAAGATGGCCTGGGCGGTTGAGACAAGCCCAATCGTGGTGGAAAAAGGAATAATTTGAGGAAGATTGTTCAAAGAAAAAACTAATTTACTTTTCATTGTGGGGGTGTTAGGTTCCCAGGTGTTATAGGGGGCGCTGTTGAGCTCTGTGAAAATATATGAGGTTGTTCACAGAGATATTTTTGAAATTTCCAGGCAGATATGACGATCCCACAGGGAGCCTTACCGAGAGAGGCCACGATCCCACAATTCTCCTCCATGACGTCCTTATGCAGAGCTGTCAGGGACTGGCCCGAGCCAGGAGGGGTGGCGCAAGGGACAGAGGCATCCGGAGGTCACCCATGGACGCCAGAGGAGGTATTGCGAGCATGGGAGCAGGAAGAGGCAGCGCCTAGGCTGTCGCCAGAGACAGGGAAGGAGGTGTGGAGAAGTGGGAGTGAAGAGGTGTCGCCACCTGTGCTGATGGAGGAAGAGCGGGTGGCGTGGGAGCCTATGGGAGGAGAGGAGAACATGGAGACGGAGGGAGAGCAAGGGGTCAAGGATGTTGCCGGAGCCTCTGCAACAACCTCCAGGGAGGATGAAAGTGAAAGGGATGAGGGCAACGCAGGGGCCGGCAGAGTCAAGAAGCGGAAAAGGAGGAGTGAGAGGAGGCGTTGGAGTTTTAAGAGGCTTTTATGCTGGGGGGGAAAGCGGAAACCCTTACTTGGAGAATCTGGTTCGTCGGAGGAGGAGGATGAACTGTAAAGCTTGTCGGTGAAATAAACTTGTACATAAGTTAAACAGACTGTCGAGTCGCTTACTCTTGAGGAGGACACACATCACCCTCACAGCATTCTCCAAGTCATCGCAACCTCCTCAAGGAGTAAAAGGCTGCCGGGATGACTGGCCGCAAGGAAGAAGCGGATGGCACAGGGCTGTACGTCGACTGGGAAGAGCGAGCTAGGGACCTAACGATAAGGTACGAAGTAGCTCAAGCTCAACTTGAGGAGGCGAGGCGGCATGCCGATGCAGGGAGAAGGGCAATGGGAGGAAGGAGGATGCCTTCCCACGGCAGCAGATTCGATGGGAAGCCGGAAAATTATTTGGGTTTCAAAACGGACATGCTTTACATTCTGGGGCTGCACAAAGAGGAGTTCTGAGACGAAGCGGAGCAAGTCGGTTTCGTGATTGCGCATTTTGATGGCGCTGCGAGAGATTGGGTGCGTCCTTTGATTATAGCCGGGAACCCTGCGTTAAAGAAAATTAAGGATTTCTTTGAGGGCATGGATATTGTCTATTCTAGCCGGAGCGCGCAGGACGTGGAAGCAAGAGAGCTCTTGTCACTGAGGCAAGGCAGCATGACGGTCAGACAGTACCAATCCAAATTCTCTCTTCTGGCACACCGTCTAAATTGGGATTTGAAATCACCACCCATGCTGGCCATGTTTAAAATGGGGCTGTCAGAAGAGGTCCAGGATGCGTTAGCGAAATCAGGACCGTTGGAGGATCTCGACAGCCTCATGCAAGCCGCTTTAGCGATTGGAGTGCGTTTGGAGTGCCGAGACAAGGTGAGACGGGAGGGGAAGCCTGGGAGGTGGTTGAACATCCGGGCCCCTCCCCCGGGAGAGAAAACCTTCGGCGCGCAGCCCCAAACCCGGCAGGAAGTGCCCATGGAGTTGGGAGGAGCCCGCGCGCGCCCTTTTTCAAATCAAACCGTAGGCAAGGGCAGTGATGCGCAGGGCGGGAAAGTCCCCAAGAAATGTTACGTATGTTTAAGGAGTGGCCACCTAGCAAAGCACTGCGATCAAAGGAAAATGTGGCAGGGAATGGCAGGAATGGCTGTAAAGGAGGGGGTGGAAGAAACGGCGGTGGCGGGAAACGGAAATGCCTGGCGGCAAGACGAGGGGACCAGCAGCCAGGCGCAGTTACAGTAAAGAGTCCTCAAAGCAGCACACCCCCACAGCCCTCACCCGCTCAGCTTCAAAGCAGCACACCCCCACAGCCCTCACCCGCTCAGCCTTCCCAAGCCCGCCCACCCAACGCTCCGAAGCCAGGGATTGTGTTAGAGATAGCGTTGCAGCTACCCAATGGCTGCACACTGCAAATCCCGGCGCTGGTCGATTCAGGAGCCAGTACGGATTTTTTTGATAGAGACTTTGCCCTGCAGCATCAGATCCATCTACTGGAGGTGGATTTTCCGCTCCAAGTTACCACCATAGATGGAAGAGAGCTAAAAGGGGGGGCGGTCACGCACAGTACACCCCCCATGAAGGTGCAAATAGGCAGGCATTCAGAGGTGCTGGCGTTTCATGTCACCTCTTTGGCAGGTCCCCCCATCATCTTGGGAATGGGATGGCTCACTCAGCATGACCCTGTCATCAGCTGGAGCCAGCGCTCTCTAACGTTTGGATCAGCACATTGCATGGAGAACTGTTTGCAGCAGTTATACCCCCAAAGCCAGATGGCTGCAGCAGTACTGCAAGCGGGGGAAGTGACGCTTCCAGAGGAGTATGCAGAGTTCCAGCAAGTGTTCAGCAAGAGAGAGGCGGACAAACTGCCACCCCACCGCCCCTATGACTGTCAGATTAACCTGTTGCCAGGAGCGCAGTTGCCACCAGGCAAGCTCTACACGATGTCAGAGCAGGAGTTGGCAAACTTGAAGGACTTTATTGCCAAGAACCTGGCCAGGGGTTTCATTCGGGAAAGCAAGGCAGTAGGGGGCAGCCCAGTGTTCTGGGTGGACAAAAGGAATACGACAGAGAAACGCTTGATTTGTGATTTCAGGGTCCTAAATTCCATCACCCAACCAATCTCTTATCCCATGCCCAGAATTGACGACCTGCTGGCGGCAGTACGCAAGGGCAAGATGTTCACCAAGCTGGATTTAAGGGGAGCATACAATCTCATAAGAATCAGGGAGGGTGATGAATGGAAAACAACCATGTACACGCCTCTAGGAGCTTATGAATATTTGGTAATGCCTTTCGGGTTACAGGCAGGCAGCCAATGCTTCCAGGCGTTCATGCATCATGTCCTGGGTCCTCTGTTGTTCAAGCATGCAGTCGTGTATCTTGATGACATCTTAGTATACTCCCAAAACCCGGAAGAACACGTGACACACGTCAAGGAGGTGTTAAGACGACTCCAGGAAAATCAGCTATGTGTCAAGCTGGAGAAATGTCAGTTTCACGCGACGGAAGTGGACTTTTTGGGCTATCGTCTTTCTGACAAGGGGATTGCCATGGACACTGATAAAGTACAGGCAATCCTGCAATGGAAGAGCCCCAAAACCAAGAAAGACGTGCAGCGTTTCGTCGGTTTCGCAAATTTCTATCGCAAGTTCCTACCGGCATTTGCAGACATGACAGCGCCAATCACGGACTGTTTGAAAGGCAAGAAGAAATTCCGATGGACGGAGGAGGCGCAGAAGGCTTTTGAAGCCCTCAAAGGGGCCTTTACTTCAGAGGCGCAATTGCTGCATGTCGACTCCACCAAGCCCATCAGGATAGAGACAGATGCCTCAGATAGAGCAATCGCAGCGGTTCTACTACAACAAGATCCGACGCAGGAATGGAGGCCATGTGCGTTTTATTCCAGACAGCTGAACAAGTCGGAGGCCAACTACGCAATTTGGGACAAGGAGTTGTTAGCAGTGGTAGCGGCTTTCAAGCATTGGCGCCATTTTTTGGTGGGGGCGCAGCATCAAATCCAGGTGTACACGGACCACAAGAACCTGGAGTACTGGCGCACGGCCAGAATTCTCAACCAGAGACAAATGAGATGGGCAGAGTTCTTTGCTAACTTTAATTTTCATATCCAGTATGTTCCAGGTGACCAGAATGTCAGAGCGGACGCCCTATCCAGAAAGCCTGAGTACCTGGAGGAGCAAGGGCCTCCAGTGGCAAGAGCGATCTTCCAACCTGAACAATGGAGGTGTGGCGCAACTCTAGGGGGGCGGGAAGAACTGGTGCGCCTCACCCAAGCCGATGACTTTGCACGGCGCAAACTGAAGGAACTGAGGGAGGGGGATCCCAAGGCGAAAGGGTTTGAGGAAAAGGAGGGGTTGTTGTTGTTCAAAGGGGCACTGTATGTTCCTGGGGAGGAGATGCGTGCTAGAGTTCTCAGACAGCTCCATGACAACCCCACAGCAGGGCATTTTGGGCAGTTCAAAACCACGGTGTTGGTCACGAGAGAGTTTTGGTGGCCCAGAGTCAGGCAGGAAGTCAAGGAATACGTCAGGGGGTGTGAGGTGTGCCAAAGAGCCAAAGGGGAGCGAGAAAAGCCGGCTGGGTTGCTGGAACCTCTCCCCATCCCCAGTAAACCGTGGGAGGCGGTTTCCTTAGATTTCATCACCGACCTACCCCCATCCAAAGGCAAAACTGCAGTGTTGGTGGTAGTTGACCTTTTGACCAAGATGGCACACTTCATTGCATGCCCTAAGGTAGTCTCAGCTGAGGAAACGGCCAAGCTGTTTGTACAGCATGTTTTCAAGCACCATGGCATGCCAGAAAGAGTAATTTCAGATCGTGGAGTTCAGTTCACCTCACGGTTCTGGCGTAAGCTCATGCAAATCTTGCAGGTGCAGGTGAACTTGTCCTCTGCTCGCCATCCTCAGTCCAACGGGCAATCGGAGCGGGTAAATTCGATTTTGCAGCAGTATTTGCGCTGCTACGCATCTCAGCAACACAGTGATTGGAGTGACAGGCTTTCGCTTGCGGAGTTTGCGTACAATAACGCTCAACAGGTGTCCGCAGGCATGTCTCCTTTCCAGGCAGTCTACGGCAATCACCCGAGAGCCTTTCCAACGGGGGGAGGTGAAGGGAAGGCGGGAGACGTGCCAGCTGCGGAGCAATTTGCTGAGGAGCTACAGGCTTTGCACCAATTGCTCAGAGACAATCTAGAAAGGGCAAAAAGTGCTTACAAAAGAGCAGCAGACCAGCACCGAAGGGAAGGGGAGAGCATCAAAGTGGGAGACAAAGTTTGGTTGTCCACCCAGGGATTGCCCATGCCAGGCAGGGGCAAAAAGCTGAGGCAATGTAAAATTGGGCCTTTCGAAGTGGTGGAGCAGATCAACCCAGTGGCGTTCAGGTTGCAATTGCCGGAGACCATGAGAATTCACCCGGTCTTCCACAGGTCGCTCCTATCCAAGTTCAGAGAACCGCACAGGTATCAACAAGGGGACCAGAGGGGGTCGCAGGAATTGCCGTTGGTAGACATGGAGCACTTCAATGAAGCCACGGCCATCCTGGATTCCAGGTGGAGAGGGGATGAATTGCAGTACTTAGTAGCATGGGAGGGGGAGCCAGAGTCGGAGAACACGTGGATTCCGGCGGAAGATGTCACCAAGGAGTATTTAGTGTTGGAATTCCATGAGCTGTATCCCGACAAACCGAAGCCATACAGATGGCAAATGAGAGAGGTGTTTCAACCCACAGATTCAGAGGAGGGGGACTTCTGGGGGTTCCCATCCTCGGGTGCAGACAGTGGTGGGGGTGGCAACGAGTTGCAGAGTAGCCCTCATTCACCAACGGAAGGAGTGGAGGTGGAAGGGGATATCGCGGCAGCAGAAGAATGGTGGTCGCGATGTCTCCCTCCTCCCTGGGGCAGGAAGGATTGGGAGGAGGTGTTCCAGTCCTCGTCGTCATCATCCAGTGCAGACACCACCATCTTCTTGGGATTCCCCTCTTCACCAGGAACGGCAGGAGAGAGTGAAGGAGGGGAATGGGATCCAGCCGGGGATCTTGGCTACCCTGGGGTAACACCCACCGAGCCGCCTCAGGAGGGGAAGGGGGGCTTGGGAGGGGGGATGGATGTCAGGGACTGGCCCGAGCCAGGAGGGGTGGCGCAAGGGACAGAGGCATCCGGAGGTCACCCATGGACGCCAGAGGAGGTATTGCGAGCATGGGAGCAGGAAGAGGCAGCGCCTAGGCTGTCGCCAGAGACAGGGAAGGAGGTGTGGAGAAGTGGGAGTGAAGAGGTGTCGCCACCTGTGCTGATGGAGGAAGAGCGGGTGGCGTGGGAGCCTATGGGAGGAGAGGAGAACATGGAGACGGAGGGAGAGCAAGGGGTCAAGGATGTTGCCGGAGCCTCTGCAACAACCTCCAGGGAGGATGAAAGTGAAAGGGATGAGGGCAACGCAGGGGCCGGCAGAGTCAAGAAGCGGAAAAGGAGGAGTGAGAGGAGGCGTTGGAGTTTTAAGAGGCTTTTATGCTGGGGGGGAAAGCGGAAACCCTTACTTGGAGAATCTGGTTCGTCGGAGGAGGAGGATGAACTGTAAAGCTTGTCGGTGAAATAAACTTGTACATAAGTTAAACAGACTGTCGAGTCGCTTACTCTTGAGGAGGACACACATCACCCTCACAAGAGCTCTCTGGTCAGGATCCAGCAACGCCCACTCCTCGTCCGTGAAACGAACAGCGACATCTTCAAAGCACACTGGGCCCTAAAAGAAAAAGGGAAATGTCCTCCTCTGAGACAGCCGAAATATGATCTGCTACACAATGCTCTGTTGTTTCCTTCCTGTAAATTGTGGTACTGTTTCAATAGGATTGCTTTGCTGCACATTTTATTTATGGACTAGTAAATTAAGCCCGTTACAAAAACGGGCCCTAGAAAGTATATGTGGGGAGCGGCGGCCACCCTCCTTTTGTTTTTTAACCCCGCCGCCCGCCTTCCCCTGGAGCCCGGCGGCCGCCTCTCTCTTCTTCCCCCCTTTTTTATTTCCCCCCTTGTTTTTCCCTTCTCTCTTTTATCTTCCCCCCCTTTCATTCCCTTTATCCCTTGTTTTTCCCTTTCTTCTTTCCCCTGTTTTCTTCCCCTGCTTTCCCCTTGTTTTCTCCTTTTCTTCTCCCCCTGGATTTCCCCTTTCTTTCCCCCTTTTTCTCTCCCCCTTTCCCCTTTCTTTTTCCCCTTTTCCTCCCCTTGATTTTCCCTGTTTCCCCACTTTATTCCCCCCCTTGTTTTCCCCTTTCCCCTTCTCCTCCCCCTTCCCCCTTTCTTTCTTTTCCTCCCCTTGATTTTCCTTCTATTTTCCCTTCCCCCTTTCTTCTTCCCTTTTTGTTTTTTTCTCCCCCCTTTCCCCTATTCTTTCCCCCCCTTGATTTCCCTTTTAATTTTTGCATAAATAGATATAGGAGGAGGCCAAGCTTTCTTGGCCCGTGTGAGGGGGACTTCTAGGGGGCCCTGCTGCGGGCCTCCCCAATGCTGCTGCTGGGCCCTCCCCACAGCCAGGGGTCGCCCAGGGGGCTCACCCACTTCAGGGCAATGGAGGGGCGTTTTCCCTTCCCCACACCTCCTCCGCCCACCGGTCCCCGAGAAGGCCTGCGAGAGGGAGGGAGGGTGTGTGTGTGTGTGCGTGTGGTCCCCTCGGCTTTGGGCTTCGCTTGCCCCGGCGGTGGCTCCGTGTGTGTGTGTGTGTGCGCGCGTGCGCGCAAGGGAAGCAAGAGAGGAAGAGCTTCCTCGTGAGTAGGCGGGCGGGGGAGGGTGTGTGTATGTGTGTCTCTCTTGGGGGGGCGGGGGAGGGAGAAGCTATTGCGGCCACTGAACTCCCGACTCCGCTCGCCTCTGTGCCGCTCTCTCTCCCCGCTGTTTCTTTTCCGCAAGAAGCCGACCTCCCTCGCACTCTGCCGGGCTTAACGTGCGGCGGCCGAGAGCTTCGGAGGCTCGCGAAGCGCAAGCGCTTCGCTCGCACGCCTGTTTCAATAGACTGAGGTGATTGAAGCGGAGAGCTTAGCTTCGGAGGCTCTGCTGCGCTCCAACCAATCAGCCTCCTCCTCCTCTCTGCGCTCCAATCCGTGTGTCAGTGGAGCGCATGCCCTCTTGCGAATTCCTGTGACACACGGAAAGTAGTACGTACGGACAGAGGCTCTTTATTATATAGGATGCGCATCTCTGGGTTATTTGTGGGGCATAGGAATTTTTTCAATTTTTACCCCCAAAATATAGTCCGGCCCACCACATAGTTTGAGGGTTGGTGGACTGGCCCGCGGCTGAAAAAGGTTGCTGACCCCTGCTCTATTATTTGTAATTGTTTCCCCAGCTGTTGTTAGACTACAACTCCCATCATCCCTAGCTAGCAGGACCAGCGATCAGGGATGATGAGAGTTGTAGTCCAGCAACAGCAGGGGACCCAAGTTTGAGATATAAAATAATAAAGAATTTGGAACTCTGGTAGTCTGTAGGGGTTTTTTAAATTAAAAGAACAACATTAAGCATCTATCTATGGGTATTCCAGTGTGTAGCTGGCACAAATGCTAAAATTTATAGCTCCACAGGTGAAAAGGGTCTTGCATGAATATGGTGTCCATGTGAGCTAATCGCCTTGATCTCAATATCAGTGGAATAAGCTAGCAAGATATAACTTGGAGTTTAGCTTTGATTTGCATTTCCACCCACAAACGGTTCAAAATATCAAATAAAATACAATTGTCCTGATCCTGTGGCAGATATAGATTATCTGATTCAACCTCTCCCTCCAGTTAATTAGTACTGCTTTCCTAAGTGGATATCTGCCAGCCAAGGCTTGATTCTTGGAAACAAGTTAACCCCTTAATTCCCAAACCACACCACATACTGGATTTTTAAAGCAGTAGAATGTCTCCACGCAATGTCTGCCACATTGAGCTCCTGAAAGGAAGTGTGGGATAAACAAAAGAGGAAGAATATATTTAGTGCTTGTCTCAGTATGAACTTAACAGATCAGGTGCAATTCTAATCACCCCACAGAAACCAGTATAGTTCTTTCCTTTCCAGTAGAGCTTCTGCTGTGCTGCTGGGCACACAAGCACTGTGGCCGGGCCCTTTATTTCAACATGCTCTTCAAAACCTCCCCTAGGAACATGCAGCAGTGTGCACTATCCTTGCCCCTTGTTTACAGCTCTACTGCTTTTCCTGGAAGTAGTTCAAAGCCTGGGGAAGGACAAGCCACCAGATATTCCTAGGGAAGGTGCAGAAAGGCTGTGAACAGCCTGGCTCTGACGCTTCATGCCTGGGCGAAGGAAGTCTGAGTGTAATATTGGGTTTATTACACATGTACTCATAACGTAAGCTGAGGACTGTCTTTTTTTGTTTTCGTAGGTACATCCGAAAAGCACCTGATGGAAGCTTTCTGATATAGAAACTGGGACCAGAGGATTTGGCACCGCTAGGCTTGGAACCTTTGTGAATCCGGTTGCATTTGTGGGGAAATGGCAGAAAATAAAGAAAGGAGTCCTAAAAATCCAGATGTGAGGCCTAAAACCAGCCGGAGTAGAAGTGCAGACAGAAAGGACGGCTATGTGTGGAGCGGAAAGAAGCTTTCTTGGTCCAAAAGGAGTGAAGGCAGTTCTGACGCTGAAACGGCCAGCACCTCAGGGAAATCCATGTTTAGTTTAAGGAACCAGGAGGGGAAGTACAGCTGTTCCTCTACTGAGCTGGACTTGGAGCGTTCCTGCGGCCACAGACTCCTAGGCCGCTCCCTTAAGCAGAAACTGCAGGATGCTGTGGGCCAGTGCTTTCCCATGAAGAACTGCAGCAGTCAACATTCCTCAGTGCTTCCATCAAAGAGAAAGATACATATCAGTGAGCTCATGCTGGACAAGTGTCCTTTCCCGCCACGGTCCAAACTAGCCTTCCGGTGGCATTTAATCAAACGGCACACTGCCCCTGTAAAACAGGCGTCCGAAAGTTGGTTAAGCATGGAGTCGTCACAAGGTGAAGGGAGGAACGGGGAACTCAGGGGCGTTGAGAGTGCAGAAGGAGGAGAGTCAGCGGTTTTGCAGGCATGCAGCATTCCTGACGTTGCAGCCTGCAGGTGCGACCCTCAAGGTGACTCTGCCGCAGGCAAGCAGCTAAGGAACAGCAGGGAGGAAAGTGACATGGACTCTGACGATGAAGTGGTGACACTGTGCACCAGCTCTAGGAAGAGAAACAAGCCACGGTGGGAAACAGATGACGAGCTGCTGCAGCTGGAAACACCTCCTAAATACCACACCCAGATAGATTATGTTCATTGTCTTGTCCCTGACCTCCTTCGGATCAATAATAATCCCTGCTACTGGGGAGTGATGGATAAATACGCCGCAGAAGCACTTTTAGATGGGAAGCCAGAAGGGACTTTTTTGCTACGAGACTCTGCCCAGGAAGATTACTTGTTCTCTGTCAGTTTTAGGCGTTACAGCCGTTCCCTTCATGCCAGGATTGAGCAGTGGAATCACAACTTCAGCTTCGATGCCCACGACCCGTGCGTCTTCCATTCTCCCGACATCACTGGGCTCCTGGAACATTACAAAGATCCAAGCTCTTGCATGTTCTTTGAGCCGCTTCTCTCGACTCCCTTAAACAGGACTTTCCCCTTTTCCCTTCAACATACCGGTATATGCAGGACAGTTATTTGCAACAATACGACTTACGATGGCATAGATGCCCTTCCCGTTCCTCCCTCCGTAAAGTTGTATCTGAAAGAATATCACTACAAGTCCAAAGTTAGAGTCCTCAGGATTGATGTACCAGACCAGCAACTCTAGAAGACTTTCTGAGAGACCTTTGGGAGTCTCTGTCCTTTCCCCTCTAAATAATTGTTTTCCCCTGAAAAAATTATTTATAGTCTCAACTGAACTCTGCCTGAGCCTTATGGTCCAAATAGATTTTTATTCCGCAGCTCCAACAGGCAGATTTTTTTTGGTGAAGACACAAAATCTGTGCTTTTATTGGTAATAATATTTTATGGAATTTCAAGTAGATTTTTTAAAGTTTTCACTCAAGCCTAACCTTTTAGATTGAAGCTAAGTCAAAATGAATTTTGACTTGTCTTTTATATACTGTGATTTATATGCAGTACAGGCATGTTTGAAACACTGTATGCAATGTCTACTCAAGAGTGACTAATTTGTATTTTATACCTTTCTTTGAATATTAGTACTTTGTCCTCTCTATAAAAAGTAAAATTAATGTCTATTTATGATGCTGCTGCTGCTACTGTGTGGCTTCTTAATCTTGGTCATAACAAAAATATATTATCTGTCTTTTGAGTCCATGTGACCATAATCTGGTATATGACACAACAGAATTTGGTCCTCTGATCATTTTTTACTTGTTTTAAAACTATGTACTGAGCTTAGATTGCCAGTTTGGAAATATCTACCAAGAACCCAGAACGATAATGCACCATATTAAGCGATGCCAGTGTAAAAAGTTAGTAAATGCTTTGCAAGGAATTAAATCATGGGCAGGGCATCCGATTGGGTGCAGACCTCACAAGCTATTAACTATATGTGCTAAAACAAATATGATTAAAATGTGCTGAAGGAGGCACATCTAAGTTCACCAAATCCACTCCTTACTCTTCCCTGCTCACCCATTCCTTTTACCTTCCTTTCTTCCCAAATAAGACAACACTGGGATAGCTCAATAGGTAGAACACGAGATGCTTAACCTTAGGGTTGTGGGTTTGAGTCCCACGTTGGGCAAAAGATTCATGCATTGCAGGGGTCTAGACTAGGTGACCCGCGTGGTTCCTTCCAACTCTTCAGTTCTAAGAAAGAGAGATGTGGACCTCCTGCCTCACACACACAACTCAGTCTTGCATAGCGTTGCCATGTTTCAAAAAGTGAAAATCCGGGCACAAAAGTTGCTGAGCTTTTTTTGGCACAGTTGTTGAGCTTTTCTTGGTTTTCGAGCTATGAAGAAGAAGAAGAAGAAGAAGAAGAAGAAGAAGAAGAAGAAGAAGAAGAAGAAGAAGAGTTTGGATTTGATATCCCGCTTTATCACTACCAAAGGAGTCTCAAAGTGGCTAACATTCTCCTTTCCCTTCCTTCCCCACAACAAACACTCTGTGAGGTGAGTGGGGCTGAGAGACTTCAGAGAAGTGTGACTAGCCCAAGGTCACCCAGCAGGTGCATGTGGAGGAGTGGAGACGCGAACCCGGTTCACCAGATTAGAGTCTACCACTCTTAACCACTACACCACACTGGAAATTCGCCCCCCAAAATCAACACTTTCAACATGGGTTGCCATACTTAATGGGTTTTCCTGGACATTTTTGGAAATTTCACCCGGATGCAATTCACGAATATGTCTGGGAAAACCAGGGCATATGGCAGCCCCTAGTCTTGCTTAGATTAGCGCTCTCTTGTCATTTTTCCACCCCCAAAACTGCCCAAGTCTAACCATTGTAGTTTTACATGGTTAAAACTACAGTAACCTTTCTCCAAAAGCATGGACAGTACCTGGTTGGACGGATGTATTATATCTGCATTCTTCAGGCCCGTTGCATACTTAACGCAGGAGAGTATTTTCACTGCAGACATTGGGGGTTCTTCGTGAGCAGAGAGAAGCAGGTAGCCTGAAGACCAAAGTTTATAGGAAAACACCATCCTCTTTCAGATATGCGCTTTGTCCTCCCATCTCAAGGACAGCACTGTGTCCCCTCAGGACTAAGAAGTAGATTATTAGGCTTTTTCCTCACTTGCTATTTTAAAATAGCTTTCGAACTCCAGAGGTCTCCCTGGAGAGTCAAGAGGGCATTGGGTCCTCGTACAGCAAGCGCCAGACACTCACTTAGAAATTTATGAATAGGTCTTGGTGAATTATCTATTCTCGTGGCACACCTTTTAGCATTGCTTCACTGTCGATTAGTTCCTTCTGTTTCAGTCATAAAACCACCTGGTTTTCAGCTTTAATAATATCAATGGGGAGGGTCTTTTTCTTTCTTTTTTTAACAAACCCCAGGCAGTGGTGTAGCTTTCTCTTCTTCCTCCCACCCTGCATGTTTATCTCCCACCCCCCTCAGGATTAATATTTTTGAATTAATTTTGTTTCACTTAAAAAGAAGGAATCCCAATTTTCACTTTTAAAATTTCTCAAGACGACCTATATCTGTCCCTGTAGTCGCTTCCTTTCGCTTCTATTTCATCTGCATGCTGAAACTGTTCCTCCTCTCCTAATTGCTTTGTATTTACATTTGCTTCTCCCTTGCAGCTCTGTGAGTAAAAGGTAAAGGGACCCCTGACCATTAGGTCCAGTCGTGACCGACTCTGGGGTTGCGGCGCTCATCTCGCATTATTGGCCGAGGGAGCCGGCGTACAGCTTCCGGGTCATGTGGCCAGCATGACGAAGCCGCTTCTGGTGAACCATAGCAGGGCACGGAAACGCCGTTTAGCTTCCTGCCAGAGCGGTACCTATTGATCTACTTGCACTTTGACGTGCTTTCGAACGGCTAGGTTGGCAGGAGCAGGGACCAAGCAATGGGAGCTCACCCCGTCGCGGGGATTCGAACCACCGACCTTCTGATCGGCAAGCCCTAGGCTCTGTAGTTTAACCCACAGCGCCACCCGCGTCAGCTCTGTGAGTAGGGGAGGGCTAACCCCCAACCCACCCCATTTCCTTGCAGCAGGCCCTTGCAGAGCCAGGCAGAGGCCCGGGCCAGGTATATAATGTGGCCTCCCCTTTTTTTTTCCTGGGGATCTCCGATAAGTAAGCAGATAAATAATTTTCACAAAAGTTATGCTTACAAATAATAACTTTGACTATTATTTATTATCTTCTTATTCTACTCTAAAAAAAGAGTAGAAAGCCACTATTGCTCGTAAGCCACTATTTCTTTAAAAAACATGGTTTCCACCAAATTTTATCCTCATTGAGCTATATGTACTGCTCGGGTGTGAGTAATATTCCTGGCCTAGTCAACAAAATTTTAAATAAATGTCCACATCTTTATCAATTTTTCATCATTTTTTTTTAAAAAAAATAGCGATAAGAAAGCCAACACACTTATCTTTAAGTTATGCGTGGTTTAAATTTTTGGCAAACAAGATTTCAAACAAAAACTCACCAACTTTTAACAGCATGAAAAACATGGCCCACCACTTGACTTGACTAAGACCTTACTTGCTTACCGAGGGCGTATTCACAATCCCTCATCTCTCCAACACAACCAGAGGGCACTATTAGCAGGTTGAAACGCACCACCCTCCCGCCCTTCGCGTTTTCTGTCCGTCCCCCCCCCCTGATTTTTTACATTCACCTCAGGTGAGCAATTGTGAATATGCTGACCGAGGCCCCCTTTGGAATCGGAGGCCTGGGCCAAGTGGCCCATATGGCCCACCCTCTGTCTGGGCCTGCCTTGCAGTACAAAAGTAGAAACACTGTTTGACAAGGCTTTTAAGTGTGGAATCCAATAAAGCTAGCCTCTCCTAGAGGCAATGTAAGGACCACGTCTCAGACTATGGCAGCAAACTTTTTCGGCAGGGGGCTGGTCCACTGTCCCCCCCAGACGTTGTGGGGGGCCGGACTATATTTTTTTTTGGGGGGGAGAATGAATTCCTATGCCCCACAAATAACCCAGAGATGCATTTTAAATAAAAGGGCACATTCTACTCATGTAAAAACAGGCTGATTCCCAGACCGTCTGTGGGCTGGATTGGGAAGGTGATTGGGCCGGATCCGGCCCCGGGGGCTTAGGTTGCCTACCCATGGACTATGGAAAACATGTTTGCAGCGGGTGATATCCAGGTAAGTGCTGCACAATGACATTTGACTGTGCAAGAGAACTTCCTCTCCCTCTTCTCTCCCTGCTCAGCCCCTAAATCTGTTCCGCCGTTTCCCAGGATAATACGTTTCCGACCACAATTCAAAGTGTTGGTGCTGACCTTTAAAGCCCTAAACGGCCTCGGTCCTGTATACCTGAAGGAGCGTCTCCACCCCCCATTGTTCAGCCCGGACACTGAGGTCCAGCGCCGAGAACCTTCTGGTGGTTCCCTCGCTGCGAGAGGCCAAGTTACAGGGAACCAGGCAGAAGGCCTTCTCGGTAGTGGCGCCCGCCCTGTGGAACGCCCTACCACCAGATGTCAAAGAGAAAAACAGCTACCAGACTTCTGAAGGCAGCCCTGTTTAGTGAAGCTTTTAATGTTTGATTGATTATTGTATTTTAGTGTTTTGTTGGAAGCCGCCCAGAGTGGCTGGGGAAACCCAGCTAGATGGGCAGGGTAGAAATAATAAATTATTATTATTATTATTATTATTATTATTATTATTATTAATGAAAGCACCTTATTTTAAAAAAATATTTAAGGAAAATCACATTGCACAGCCTGCATGTCTGGCAGGGGTGTGTGTGCGGGAAATAATAGTGCAGAGCAGGCACCCCCAACCTTCGGCCCTCCAGATGTTTTGGACTACAATTCCCATCATCCCTGACCACTGGTCCTGTTAGCTAGGGATCATGGGAGTTGTAGGCCAAAACATCTGGACGGCAGAAGGTTGAGGCTGCCTGGTGCAGAGATTTCACTTTCTGGAGCATGGCAACTGCACTTACTAATGTTCATCACTTGCTACTGTGTGTTGAGCAAGAGGAGTGTAGCAAACCTTTTGTCTGAGCCAGAACAAAGGAAGGTTATTCCCACCGGCCTTTTCTCTGTCTCTCTTTTGCTGTCTCTCCCGCTCTCGCTGTGACCAGAGAGAGCCACAGAGCTCCTTCACCATCTTTTATGAGTCTCTGCAGGAATGTGCTTTTAAGTATACCCTGACGCACAAGCAAGCTTGAGAAAGCACCTTTCATGTTGAGGGAACCGGTTGGCAGGAGAGCTGACAGTCTCTGCTGTACGCCTGCAGATTTCCCCGGAGAAGCCCTAATTCCCATTTCAATTTTTTCTTAGGAAAGAAGCCTAGTCCGTGCACAGCCTGTCACAAGAGGGGAAATGCACAGGTTCCATTCATTGGTTTTGTCACAAGCTAGCCTGCTCCTGCCTTTCAGTGTTTCTTGGCCAATGAACGAGGTCATAATAACGACTGACATTAATGAAAGCACATCTAGTCAAAGCGAAGACTGAAGTCGCACACTCACTGAAGGAGTTTCTGGGTTCATTTTCAAGCCTTTTGCTGCTGGGCGTATTTGCAGCATTTTTAGTCTACACTGGGGCTGCCCGGCACTGCAATTCCATTCAGAAAAAAACAGCTGAAAAGCTAGCACTTGGCTTGCAATGCTGCAGCAGCAACATCCTCCTTACTAACATGAATGAAAAATGACACTAGCTGGGAAAAATGACTAGCATGGAAGCCACCGTCGTTCTGAGCAAGAGAAAACCAGGATCGTTTAGTTAAAAGCAGAAGGTCAAGGGATAATCTTACAACTTGCTGCAATATTTATGTTTTCTTCTCGGACGTAGCATTCCTTCCTGTGGTATCTTGTTTCCACAACAGAAGCCGCTTTTCTCCGCCGAGCTTGACTATCTTGGCAGGCAAAACAGCTCATCTCATTGGCCACTGTGTGGGCAAAAAGAGGGACTATCCACTTCTTCCGCCCTGCCGGTGACCGCGGCTCTTTTTAGTTGCAGTATGCAGCATTTAGGGCCCTCAAAGGTAGAGAGATTCCACATTAGCCAACCAAATGCCAAGCCAGAAACAGGGTGCGTTGGTGGGGTTATCTTATAAAAATGGTACTCTTCTGTAAAGAAGAGACTTTGCAGTTAAATATTATGTGTCATCAGAGGGACCCAGGTGGCGCTGTGGGTTAAACCACAGAGCCTAGGGCTTGCTGATCAGAAGGTCGGCGGTTCGAATCACTGTGACGGGGTGAGCTCCCGTTGCTCGGTCCCAGCTCCTGCCCACCTAGCAGTTTGAAAGCGTTCCACAGGGCAGGAGCCACTACTGAGAAGACCCTCTGCCTGGTTCCCTGTAATCTCACTTCTCGCAGCGAGGGAACCGCCAGAAGGCCGTCGGCACTAGATCTCAGTGTCCAGGCTGGATGATGGGGGTGGAGATGCTCCTTCAGGTATACTGGGCCGAGGCCCTTTAGGGCTTTCAAGGTCAGCACCAACACTTTGAATTGTGCTCGGAAACGTACTGGGAGCCAATGAAGATCTTTCAGGACCGGTGTTATGTGGTCTCGGTGGCCACTCCCAGTCACCAGTCTAGCTGCTGCATTCTGAATTAGTTATAGTTTCCAGGTCACCTTCAAAGGTAACCCCACGTAGAGCGCATTGCAGTAGTCCAAGCGGGAGATAACCAGAGCATGCACCACTCTGGTGAGACAGTCTGCGGGCAGGTAGGGTCTCAGCCTGCGTACCAGATGGAGCTGGTAGACAGCTGCCCTGGACACAGAATTAACCTGTGCCTCCATGGAAAGCTGTGAGTCCAAAATGACTCCCAGGCTACGCACCTGGTCCTACAGGGGCAGTGGCGTAGCGTGGGTTGTCAGCACCCGGGGCAAGGCAAGTAATTTGCGCCCCCTAACCCGTGGATTTTAGCACTCGAGTCTCTTCCACTAGATTAGTTAAAGAAACCCTTACCCCCTAAGCACATGTATTGTTTGCTATGAAAATACTGATGTAATTAAAGTATGCATCTAAATACAAGTTTATTTTCAAACACGCGTGGCACGCGTGGCCTGCAGCCGGGGGCGGAACAAGCTGCCCATGGGGGTGGGGCGAGCCTGCGTGGAGCCTCTCCGCAGCCTCCCCCTCAGCTGTAGGAAGCTGAGGCGGTGGGCAGCTGCAAGCCCCACGCTGCTCAAAAAAGCAGTGCGGAGCTTGCAGGCAGTCCGCCCACCGCCTCCCCCTCAGGAGAGACACGTGGCTCAGGCACGCTGCAGGCCCCACGGTGTGGCACCCAGTGCCCTCCGCCTCACCTAACTACGCCTCTGGATTAGGCAGATTCATGGAGGAGAGGGCTTATTATTATTATTATTATTATTATTATTATTATGTTGCATATACATTCTATATAGAATTAAGAATCTATGCAGGGCAACTGAGGACTCAGCCACTCAGTCCTAATCCCATTGAACCATTGCCTGCACTTTCTCAGCCTTGAGAACTAGAAACTTTCTTTTTTTGGAAAGAAAATAAATTGGGTTTTCTCCACTGTATGAAGAAGTACTACATTTTCTTTCTTCTGCAAACATGATTTTCCTCAAAGCTAGGAAGAGAATTGAGGGCTAAACGTACAGTACTTAGAACCCAGTTCCCAGAAATAGGAGGAATAGTTGATCCCCCATATGAGCCAATTCTGGCCACCCAAAGTCCACCTAGGGCACCTTTAAAAGCGCCTGCTTCTTGGGAGAAAAGCAATGACAAACCTAGACAGCATCTTTAAAAGCAGAGACATCACCTTGCCGACAAAGGTCTGTATAGTTAAAGCTATGGTTTTCCCAGTAGTAATGTACAGAAGTGAGAGCTGGACCATAAAGAAGGCTGATCGCCAAAGAATTGATGCTTTTGAATTATGGTGCAAGAGGAGACTTGAGAGTCCCATGGACTGCAAGAAGATCAAACCTATCCATTCTGAAGGAAATCAGCCCTGAGTGCTCACTGGAAGGACAGATCCTGAAGCTGAGGCTCCAGTACTTTGGCCACCTCATGAGAAGAGAAGACTCCCTAGAAAAGACCCTGATGTTGGGAAAGATGGAGGGCGCAAGGAGAAGGGGACGACAGAGGACGAGATGGTTGGACAGTGTTCTCAAAGCCACCAACATGAGTCTGACCAAACTGCGGGAGGCAGTGGAAGACAGGAGTGCCTGGTGTGCTCTGGTCCATCGGGTCACGAAGAGTTGGACACGACTAAACAACAGGGTTTTTTTTATTTCCAAAATAGTTACACAATTTTTTATTTCAACTTTGTTAAATAATTTTAATTTTATGGTTTTACATACCAGAAACTGCTCTAATATTTTTTTTTAGGAACAGTGGTGTATAACGTTGTTATATAAATAAATAAATCATAAATAAATAAATAAATAAATAAATAAATAAATAAATAAATAAATAAATAAAAATGTAAAATAACAGAGCATCTAGCATAGCACATTCCAATTGCTACAGCAGGCAGAAAAATCATTAAGTGATCTGCCAAGGCCCTAGGCAATTTTAAAATAGTCTGTTGGGGGAGAGGGGGAAGCTTGGGAACCAGTGGAAAGGAGCATATTCAAAACGTGCTCAAGCTCAGACTTTGCCCAATGTCCAGAGGAGGCAGAAATGTATTCTGTAACTTTGGAAACCACTAAGAACAGCTCTCCTTCCATTGGCTCCTTCATGGTTCCAGTGTGGAAGGAGGGTTTGGGTATACTTCATAGGTGAGCCTGTCAATTGTGAAAATCGACTTCTTTTTTAAATGGACAGCGAAATGCCATTCTCTCAGTCCAAATTTCCACTTATCTCAGCTGTGTAGCTGGCGGAATAAACAATCAGAAGTTTTGTACCTCTACCCGCCCCGCCCCCCCCATTTCCAGGAATTTGTTTCAGCCAAAACTCACAAAGGACAACAAACAAAGCAAAAGCTGGCAAAGAAATGTATTGGAGCATGTGCAGAGTGCCAGCTCCTTATTTCACTACAACAAATCTCCCAGCTTTATGTTTAGCAAACATGCCTAATCGAGTTACAGGTAGATAGCCGTGTTGGTCTGCCATAGTCAAAACAAAATAAAAAAATTCTAAATATCTGAAGAAGTGTGCATGCACACGAAAGCTCATACCAAGAAGAAACTTAGTTGGTCTCTAAGGTGCTGCTGGAAGGATTTTTTTTATTTTGTTATGCCTAATCGAGACGGTGAAGTGACCAGTCACTCTCCTTTCCGGCCTGCTCTGGCTTGGACCCTCCTGCTCCTAAAATCGGAGTTCAACCCCGCCTAGCAGCCGCCCCCTGGGAAGAGGGGCTCAGGAGAGGCAGGAGGGCAGCTCCCCTCCTTCAATCAAGTAAATCAATAAAAATATTTAACTAATTGAGGTTCTTCCCCCCCCCCCCGCAACATAAATCCTGGTTATGCCCATTGCACTCTGCACATGCTCGGAAGACATACCTCGCCCCCGGGCTGAGTCCTTGCTGATGGCGCAAAGGAGAGTCCGGCTCTGGCAGCGTCCCGCTCCCCCTACCGTCACCCACCCCAAAAAAACCTCTCCCGGGCTGAGGAGGAGGCGTGTCCTGGCGCGGGGGAGGGGCGTGTCGTGTCGCGGGGCGTGTCCCGCCCGGGCTGTGGCCTCTCGCAGCGAGCGCCGCGCCGCAGACGGCCAGAGGGAGCTGCACCGGGCTGGGCTGTGCGCGCTGCGCGAGGGAGTCACCTGGGCGGAGCGCGAGCGCGCGCGCTTGGCTCCCAGGCAGCCGCTCGCTTGCTATGAATGCGGCCCGGGCTCTGCTCTCCGCCGTGTTCCTCGCCTGCTTCTTCTGTGCGAGCGCGCCCCTCCCAGATGTTGCGCCCGGTGCGGCCGGCACCCCCAGCACCCCCACGCTACGCCACTGTACAGGGGCACAGTTACCTCATTCAGGATCAGGGAGTCCTCCATACCCAGCCCGCCCCCTGTCCCCCAAGCAGGGCCGGTGCTTCCGATATACAATGCTGGCAAGAGAGCAAGGCCACCCATCACTTAAGAGTGCGGAGGGGGAACAACCAAACGATCCTCGGATGAAGGGTGACTTTCCTTTGTTGACGTTGTCCCAGGCCGGCTGAGCCAAAGGTCTCCTTTCCTCTGACATCATTTCCCCCTGATGTTGTCACAATGCTGTGACCTCATGCCTCCTCCCTAGGAATGCTGGGGAGGGGGGAGGGGCCTCTTGTGGGAGTTGTAGGAGTTGAAAGAGACAAGGTAAATTCCCAGGGGCTCCCGCTGCTTGCGACCCTTTCCAGCAGATTGAAGCCCAACTTGGGGTGTATTTGATCCAAAGGGCGCTGTATTTCCTTCCCTCAAGGATTCCAGTTAGGAAGCAGAACCAGAATAAAGTACTTTACCAAATAAGAGCTCCCAGAGGGTGCCTAGGCTGACCCCGTTAGTACCAAGTTGCATTAGAAAGACATCCCGGTTGAAAGATACAGCGCCTAATACCCTGTTTCCCCCTTTTTAATACATACCGTATATACTCGAATATAAGCCGACCCGAATATAAGCCGAGGAACCCAATTTTACCACAAAAAAACCTGGGAAAGCTCCATAGGAGCCACTGCCTGCCTCACTCGAGTATAAGCCGAGGGCGGCTTTTTCAGCACAAAAAATTTGCTGAAAAACTAGGCTTATACTCGAGTATATAGGGTAGTCATAAAGTAAGCCATGGCAGGTTTTTTTTACCTTTGTGAGAAGTAAGACGTAACCCCAAAAGTAAGCCATGGTGCCGCCATTGTTCCCGTCGCCTCCTCAGCCCCTCCTGCGTGCGCAGGGAGCCAGCGAACCAGTGAGAGGCGCAGGGGGGGGGGAACGCGCCTCTTGCGGAGTTCTGCCCCGCCTGCTCAGCGCCCAGGGGGAGGCTGTAGCGTACCATACTGACGTAATAAAAACAAGACATCCCCCCAAAATAAGCCACCCTGTGTTTTTTTGAGGGGGGGGAAATAAGACGGTGTCTTAAAAAGGGGGAAAGACGGTAGTGCAATTAGCTGAGCCCGTTAGTTCCAAGTTGCATTAGAAAGACATCCCGGTTGAAAGATACAGCGCCTAATACCGGTACAGGGGTCAGCAAAGCTTTTCAGCCGGGGGCCGGTCCACGGCCCTCAGACCTTGTGGGGGGCCGGACTATATTTTGAAAAAGAATCATGACCGAACTCCTAGGCCCCAAATAACCCAGAGATGCATTTGAAAGAAAAGGACACATTCTACTCATGTAAAAACACGCTCATTCCTGGGCCGTCTGTGGGCCGGATTGAGAAGGCGATTGGGCCGGATCCGGCCCCCAGGCCTTACTTTGCCTACCCATGACTGTATAGATCCTGGGTATAGATCGCCAGGAATGCAGATAACCTTAGACCTGCTTCTTACCTGATAATAGTAATAAATTATACATTTTCTTTAGAAGTTGGGTGTTCTCATCTATAATTTCTCTTTGGAATCTAGATATGGTATAACGGAATCCTTTCTTGTTATCTTCTTTAAGAACCGCATTTATTTGGCGATGGTGCAGCCAATCCTTGAGCCTTAGTTCCCCTTCTCTTCCGTCTAGTAGATCCCTCTAGGGAGGCCATTTTCTTTCCCTGTTTATCTTTGCAGTTGAGAGACCAACCACAGAGTCTTTTCTTCTAACAGATCTTTATATTTCCCCCATACTTTTAAGAGTGATTTCCTAATTATGTGGTTATGAAACCCTTTATGTACCTTCTCTTTAATAATTATCTTTATTTCATTCATTTCTTGCAGAATGGCTTACTTTTTAAAAAAAATTCGGAAAAAAAATAAAATCCATCCTCTGGAGGAGGGGAGGAAGAGGAAGGAGGAGGCTCCAGGGCCAGTGGCAGGTGAGTCGGCAGAAGCAGGTGGCTTTCGGGTTCCCCTGGGCCAGGGTCTCTGCTGCTTTCTTTTATCCCTGGGCACATGCCCACCCTCCTCCTTTTGAAAAGGCATGGAGCTTGGAGCGGGGGCTTCCGGGTGGCAGCCCCTGTTCTGCATTGCTGGGGGTTGGACTAGGTGACCCCGCAGGTCCCTTCAGACGCTACAGTTCTCGGATCCTTGAAGGCAGCCCTGTTCAGGGAAGCTTTTAATCTGTGATTTTAATGTTTTGTTTTTTAATATTTGTTGGAAGCCGCCCAGGGTGGCTGGGGAGACCCAGCCAGATGGGCGGGGTACAAATAATAAATTATTATTATTATTATTATCCCTGCTCAGATATTACGGCATGATCTGCAATCCCCCCCCCCCTTTCTAAATTTTGAGTCTTATACACAGGGGCATCTTATACACAGAAAAATACGGTACCTTTCCCTCTCATCCGCCTCATTTACTTACCTCTCTCTATTTCTCCCTCTTTCTCTAGATAAGAACTTGCCGGAGGAAATGACCCTGGACACCCTCCTCCGACACCTCCAGCCACCTGCCCAGGTGTGTGTTATGCAGGGAGGATTTGATTGAAATCCACCCTTTTCTTTTTTATCTGTAAGAAGTTTAGACTTTCTTCTGGGTTTCTTCCCCTGCCAGATAAATCTGGAGAACACATTCTGCCAATCTTTGAATTGTCCCACCCCACGGATTGCCGGGATTGTTTGGAATAAAAATAACATTTTAGGTAGCACATTCATCTTTCTCGCAGAAATTCTTCCCCAAAATGACAATTTCCGTCTTTCCCACACTTCTAAATCCTCTTTCCATACAGGTAAATCATTATCCCTGAATCAATTTATATTTTGGGGAGTCAGCCAAACATCCAAATATTTAACCTTTTTAGCCACTGAGATTCCTCAAATTCTGGTTTCTGGTTTATATTTCTGACAATCATTTTTGTTTTGGCTTTGTTTAATTTTAAGCCTGCTAATTCCCCAAACGCTTACGTTATTTCCACTGCTTCAACTACACTGGCTTGTGATCTTCCAACGTTCACCCCAAGTCATCAGCAAAGGCCTTTCACTTATATTCCTTCGTACCCCTTGAATGCCCTTTACACTTTGCGCCTCTCTTAACTTTTTCACCAGTACCTCTAGGATTGATATGAACAATAACGGTGACAATGGACAACCCTGTCTTGTTCCTCTTGAAATTTCAAATTTTTCTGTTACAACATTATCAACTATTAATTTTGCTTTTTGTTCTGAATAAATCGCTTCTAGCCCCTTCAATCACCTTCAAGTAGTGGAGGCAGAGCAATTAGGACAGGTTGACTTTTCAACTTTCAAATTCCTCAAATGAAGGGTACTAAAGAGTTTGAAAGCACGTCAAAGTGCAAGTAGATAAATAGGTCCCGCTCCGGCGGGAAGGTAAATGCCGTTTCCATGTGCTGCTCTGGTTCGCCAGAAGCGGCTTAGTCCTGCTGCCCCCATGACCCAGAAGCTGTACGCTGGCTCCCTCGGCCAGTAAAGCGAGATGAGCGCCGCAACCCCAGAGTCGGTCACGACTGGACTTAACTGTCAGGGGCCTTTTACCTTTAAAGGGTTGTAACATAACTTGGGAATTCAGAAGATATTGTGGTTAAATTAATATAATTTAGTTTTGTGTGTTAAGTAAACTATGTGTCAAATTGCATACAAATTGTTAAAACAATTGTCTAGTACTTTCAATCTATTATTATTATCATCATCATCATCATCATCATCATCATTATCATTCTTTTATTTAGTACTACCTGACATTTTCAGAAGGTAAAATTGAAATTCTTTGGTTTTTGACAAGCAGTTTATGTAACTGGTGGGGTCTCCTCACTGTGACTCACCAAACCCTTCCCCCACCCTTAGAGTGCCCTCTATAGATCCTTCGGGCTCAAACTACGGGATTGCAGGAGCCACGAGACAGTCCAGCAGTACCTGCACTTACTTCTAAACTTGCCTCTGGAAGAGGAAGCAGTCAGAGAGGTGAGTGGATTTCTGTGTTCCCATGAAGTCCCAGGCAGTGCTATTTTTCTAGAAAAAGAGGTGCTGGAACTCCCCACGTTCTCTTAGAATGGCAATGGCACCCATCTGAGCTCCAAAGGGTCTGCCGCTCTGGACAGAGGTGGCCGGGGTGGAGCCCAGGTGAGGGGGGCCAGAAGCAGAGTCTCCCTGGGGGCTCCTCCTCTGGACCAGGCCAGGACACCGGTCAGGGAGCTGTGGGGTGGGGGCGAGCGAGCACAGGCCATTCACAGGAGGCATGACATGCACAGCAGAGTTCCTCTGAAACGGACCTCTGAAACTCCTTTCAGTGGCCTCCCAAGCAGACGGAGACTGAGGCGAGGGGGTGCAACATGCCCCCCCTCAATGCCCCTTCTAGCAGGAGCCGCTTTTCAGCATTCCATTGATCTGGGGCAGATTTCTTTAAGGTTGGGTTAGACCAGAGCAGCCCACATGTGGCCCTCAATGCCTTTCTGGGCAGCCCTCAGCACCCATGCACACCTGTAGCCCTTGCCCTGCCTCCCCCAAGCTGGGGAAGCGAGGTGCTGGGCTTTGGGAAGGAGGCATGAGGGATCTGTCAGGGTCCCGTCCGTCCCTCCTCCCGCCTTGCTGTAAGCGGCTCTCGCTTTGCCTGCTTGACAGTGAGCTGGAAGGGGAGGCAAACGGGCTCCCCTGGTTGCAACAGGTAATAAAGATCAGGCTTACTAGCTGTTTTGCTTCTCGATATTCTCTGCTTGGCCTCTGTTAATTTCTCCTAGCAATAGAGAACCTACAAAAGGCCTCTGCGCTCTTGGGTACCCCGTAAGGGAAAAGGAGCAGCCCCCCCCCCTTATAACACGTGCATCATTCTCCCTAGGGAATTTCCGAGGCTGTTGGACTGGCGTCGTCCGGCCATTTGTCTCAGACGCTGGAAACACTAAAAGATTTTGGCCGTGCGGTAAGTGAGGAAGGAGCATTGCAAGAGTGTAGGTCTAACAGTTCCATAACCTGAGGGGACCTTGGGGTCATTTCCCCCCCCCCCTGACTCTCCACTTCTCCTCCATCCCAGCTGGAAGGAGATCAGAACCTTTTGCTTCCATTTTCAGTCCATTTCCATCAAGTGTTACTTCAAACGCCCCAGACAATGGTGAATATTCACTGTGATTTGTTCAGTTTCCTAAGGTTAGCCTTTGATAAGGTTAACGAAAAAATAACCCCTGTGTTGCAATCAACGACAGTACCGGTAGTATCAAAAAGGCAACACGCAGACCGATGTATGCAGGGCACTTGCTCCAAATGAAATCTTGGAAAGATTAGACATACTCAGAAGTAGACTAGCCAAAAAGAACGAACATAAGCTGACACCAGAGGGTCCACATCTGTGGCCCATATCCCCCAACTGCCTAGTGGTTAAGGAAAAGGCAGGAGGGTCATTCAAATGCATAGACTCGGATTTCCAATCACAACCCCCATTGATGTATGACAGCATAGGCCCAAACCAGGAAGCCAAATCTCCGAGATCATTGCTCAGCTACTGCAAATTGTCCCCCAAGGAATTAGCCACACCACCAACGCCAAATCCCACTCCCAAGACGCTGAAAACAACGGAACGTTGTTACCCCATAAACAAAGCAAATGGGAGTGTTTTCTTAGACACGACTGGGCTGACGGACTGGGTGGAATAGGCGAACCAGTATCAGCGAGGGACAGGTGCTTGAAGTTGCTATCTTGGAATATTGCTGGATGGCGGACTAAGAAAAACAACCAGCAAGTAATATCCTATTTCAACCAGTTTGATATTATTCTGTTGTGTATTAGTTCAAACATTCTGTAACTTGGCGGGAGTTCTGCTCATTTGTCGTTTTAAAAGGGACAACTACAATCCTTAGCCTGATTGGTTCCCGCCGAATTGTATGAGAGTTATTGGTTCCCACTTAAATGTATCCGTTCTAGCTCAATCTTGTTCCTACAAATACAGCCACCCTAAACCCAGCTCCTCAGTCCTGTTCTTCCTAAATAAAGAGCTGTTTCATGAAGATGTGTATCTGGATTACTTCGGCCACGACACAACAATTCTCCTTCAGGAGACGTGGCACTGTGACTCTATATTGCTCAATGGTTACAGTAGCCATTCCTTACCCGCTACTCCATCCCAGAGAGGAGGCAGACCCCGTGGAGGTTTAGCCTGCTTTATTTCCACAAACTTAGAGCACTCTAGATCACCTCTACCCAGCTGTAAGTCACTAGCAATGGCCGCTTTACTCAAACTTAAGAGAGCCTCCTTGGTGTTGGTCAACGTTGATCTTTCCCCCTGCCCAAGAAAATCAGTTATTAAGGCCGTATGGGCTGATCTAGAGGCCTTTCTTGAACTTCTTGAGTCCTCTTACCCCACTGCGCCAATCATTATCGGCGGAGACTTCAACGCCCGAATGGGAACAGATGACAGCTGCTTATACACTCAGTTCAATCAATTCTTGGACACTGATAACCAGACAGATATAGATGGCCTACGCCTCTCTAAAGATGGCAGATGTAACCTCTCAGGTTTTTGTCTAGCCCAAGTTGCAAAACGGAGGGAACTCCAGATTTTAAACGGCCTCAAAGAAGGGGACCGTCCTGGGGAATACACACATCTTTCCCAAGCCGGTGGAAGTGTCATGGACTACATTCTGATTTCAAGATCTGCGTATGACCTTGTCACGAGGTTTCTAGTGGGGCATAACATCGAGAGCGACCATCTCCCTCTAATCTCAGTGCTTGAAGGCCAGCATCTCCAACCCACAATATATCCCCACGGTGAGCTTGGGAATCCAGGCCCCCAAAAGAATCAAATGGTCCCCCATGCTGAACGCAGATCTAAGCCTCCTCCTCCAATCAGCGGATCTAAGGAACATTCACTCTGCCATTGGCTTGGCTGACTCAGCGACAGATGCCCTAGAGCTCTTTAAGACACTTTCAGAAAAGCTGAAAATTCATCTATCAGTGGCGATACAGAACCCAGTCACAAGAAGGGAGAGGGACCCAGCAAACAAGGAAGCAGACAAACAAGGAAGCATGTGAGAAGGAGCTACCGCAAATACAGGAACACCGGGGCCCCTTCTCATTTTACTGCATTCATAGCCATCAGACGGAATTACAAAGAACTACTCAAGAAGAAAAAACTAAACGCAGAGCGAACCGCATGGCAAAGCCTGATTAAGGCCTCGCATGAGAAAGATCCATCATGCTTTTGACGCACTATCTCCCACTTATTGGACCAGGAGTCTAACGGACTCATATGTACAGCAGAACCACGGGAGTGGTCCCGATATTTTCAATCACTATTCCACGATGAGGAAGCCCAGCCTAACAAGCTGAACGTCCAACCAGAGGCTCTACCGCAATGGCCACCCGTAACTAAAGAGGAGGTAGAGAATCTGATCGCACAGTTAAAGAACAACAAGGCCCCTGGCATAGACTATCCCTGCAGAACTCTTGAAGACCAATATCGGGTGGTGGGCACCTTTGCTGGCGAAACTATTCTCCCTCATTGACTCATCGGGTCTCCTCCCCAAGGGGTTGGCTGAGGCAATAATCGTTCCAACATATAAAAAGGGCCCTACATCGAACCCGGCGAGCTACAGACCCATCAGTCTTCTATCCATTCCCAGCAAATTATATGCAAAACATCTTTACGTTAAATTAACTAGCTGGATGGACGACGAGGCCATTTTGGTACTTAAATTTGGTATTCTCATTGTAAATAACCTTGGCTTGTAGAGCCAGGGGGCACACGGGACCCCCTACAAGCCAAGGTTATTTACAATGAGAATATCAAATTTAAGTTTACTATCAATCATTTCAGCACTTGCCAAACCAAAGAGGCAGTTTATTTGATCCGATGTCCGTGTAATTTGTTTTACATAGGCTCTACCACTCGGACGGTGGGTACACGCATAGGCGAACACCGGTCCCGAATTAGAAATAAAGTTTTGGAAGCACCTTTAGTTGAGCATTTTTTATCGCATAATCATTCAGACTCAGATTTGCTGTTCACAGTTCTATGGATTAACAGGAGGAATGTCAACTTCAGATGTGACTATGTTAAACGACTCAGACAAAAAAAATCACAGTTTATTTTCTTGTTTAAGACATTGTACCCAGGAGGGTTGAATTCAGAATTAGATCTGAATTGTTTTATTTAACTATACTGTTATACTTACCGTACTTAATTGTGTGGTTCTGTCGCTTTAAATGACTGTTCTCTATGATTAACTAAAGTTTCACCTGTGAGTGAGTTTGTGTACATTAGGCTCTCTGTTCCCCTTGTTAGGGAACAGTGGTTACATATGTTTATGACCACTGTTCCACTGAAAGTGTATATGCATTGAGGTATGTTGTTGTTGTTGTTATTATTATTATTATTATTATCAGTATTTTTTATTAGAGTATTTTTATTACATTATTTTGAATTATGCAGGAGTCTGGTTCATGCTGGACACTGTTGCTCATGTATTGGTTCTATCATATGTGTTTGAAATTCTCTTTAGTTTATGACTATTCAAGATCACCGTAACAGATGGGAGAACTGGGCCCCAACTGACCAAACGAAATTCTATAGGGTCAAATGTCAGGTTTTACATTTAGGTAGGAAGAACCTGATGCACAGATATAGGATGGGGGAGCCCTGGCTTGCCAGCAGTTTGAGTTTCCTGGAGGGGGGGAAATGCACATTTTGTCAGTCTGTGCAACAACTTACTGATGACTAATATTTCCCCAGCTGCTAAGAGCAGGGGCGGAGCCAGGGTGGGGCGTTGGGGGCGGTGTGTCCTGGGTTCCACCCTGGGGGGGTGACACTCAGCGCCCCCCCACGACTCCCAAGCCGAGCCCCGCCGCCGGGTAAGAAGCCTCTTTCCGTGGGACAGCTGGCTTGCTAGCTCACCTGCTTCGCTCGCTTGCTTCTTCCTTCCTGCAATCGGCACCCCCAATGGACTGGCGGCCCCGCCAATCAGCAGCCCCAGGGGGTGGGAGGATGGCACAGCTCCCCCTCCCCTCTCTGGCTGAGTCTCAAAGCAGCTGCTGCGGCTCTCCCTCTTCCCCCGCTCCTTGGGAGTTGGTGGGCCCCCGGAGGGTGACATTTGGCGCGTCCCCCCCGACTGAAGCCATATAGAGGCACAAACCTCAGAGCTTCTCTCACCCCCCCCCCCCGCGTCTTTCTCCCTCATTCTCTTCCAGCACAAGCCTCTGTCCGTTTCTTTGCAATCCTCCCCTTTCGCCAGCTTGGCAGCAAGAAGCCCCGCCCCCAGAAAAAAGCGGGGCGAGAGGCCCCAATAATGGCACGGGGCGGTTAAAAAGAAGTTGCACGCCATGCAAGCATCCAAGAAGGCGCTCCATCCTTTTTCTTGGGGCTCCCCGTGGGAGGAGCCCCCCCACCCTTGGAGAGACAGGAGATGACTCCCAGCAGAGCTGCAGGGTAGCCCTCCTTAGGGCCTGTGAAGTTTGGCTTGGAGGGAGGGGGGCAGAAGGCAGCGGAGGCAACTTTTTCACTCGCTCCCCCCCAAAAAACCCCCTATGGTCTGTATATGCTCAGAGGCACGCCTTCCCTGCATGCAATTCCAGTTACAGAGCGATGAAAAGAGAAAAGGGAGGAACCCCTTCGTGGTCTCTGTACTGCTGGACATTTGAATCCTTTTTTTTGAACAGTTAAAAGAGAGAGAAAAGGGAGCTGCATGTGGGGAGGAAGTGTGGCCTGCACTGCAGGGCTGCTGTGAGCCCCCTAGCACCACCCCACCTCTCAGCCCCATGCCCCAAGCACCAAGCTGCCTTAGGGGCAAAATGAGAGTGGACTACACCATCTTCTCAGCCACGATCCTCCTCCAAACCACAACAGAGCAGAATAATACAAGTGGTCTACACAACAGGGTGGGACCCAGGTGGCGCTGTGGGTTAAACCACAGAGCCTAGGGCTTGCTGATCAGAAGGTCGGCGGTTCGAATCCCCGCGACGGGGTGAGCTCCCGTTGCTCGGTCCCTGCTCCTGCCAACCTAGCAGTTTGAAAGCACGTCAAAGTGCAAGTAGATAAATAGGTACTGCTGCAGCGGGAAGGTAAATGACGTTTCTGTGTGCTGCTCTGGTTCGCCAGAAGCAGCTTAGTCATGACTAAGGAAACCAATCCCTCAGCCAATAAAGCGAGATGAGCACGCAACCCCAGAGTCGGTCACGACTGGACCTAAGGGTCAGGGGTCCCTTTACCTTTACCTTTACACAACAGGGTTGTCTATGTTACTCCCACCGTGCAGTATAGAGAGCAGACTACATGGCAGGGCTGTTGTAGTCCACTGTCACCCTCTGCACCTTAAAAAAAAAAATGTTGAACAAAAAATACAAAGTAAATGGCAAGTTAGGAAGAAAGGCAGGGTTTGATTTGATTTCATATTTTTATTTCGCTCGTCCAAGAACAAATGTTGAGCTCAAAGTATTTCACAATAATCACAAACAGCATCATTGCAATCTCTAACATAAAAGACAGCAGCATATAAATATAAATAGGACAAACGATGACAAAATCATTTAAATATAATAATGTCCTCCCTTTGGTGCTGCCTTTTTGTTTGCAGGGGGGGGGGGGTGAACACGACAGCCAGTTTCCCAGCTGGTCCAGTTTCACAGGTGGGGGAAACTGAGGCTGCTCAGAGCCTGCCACTCTTTCCCCTGTGATGGACTGGAGATGCCTGTGTGCTTTTGGAAGGAGAAACTATTTCGACAAAGATCGCTGGGAAGGTGGTGCCAGGACCCAGGCAGAATCAGGAATCAGCATCTGAGAGCCCCTATGCCAACTTCTTAAAGTTGGAAGCAGGGAAGTACCGTAGGAGATGGGAACAGACCGTGCATGTCCCCACTTCGAGTGCTCCAGGCTAAGTCCTCAGCCTCCTGCCCTTTTGCCCGAAGCAAGGTTCCAACCATTGTTCCACCTAGCTCAGTATTGCCTACACTGACTGGCAGCAGTTTCAGAGAGGGATGTTGTGTGTGCACTACAAATAAAATATGTGCAGTGTGCATAGGAATTCATTCATATTTTAAAAAAACTATAGCCCAGCCCTCAACAGTGTCTGAGGGACAGTGAAAGTTTGAGGGCCCCTGCTTGAAAGTTCGGAACAGGTCAGAGAGGCTGAAACATCTGCATATGGAGGGAAGTCTCGAGGTTTAAAGAAGATCAAAGAGAAGGTTTTGAAGTGTTATTGCTGTATGGATTTACTGGTTTTATTCTTTTTTATTTGTGGAAATTAATGGTGAAGAAACAATGGGGAGCTCCAGCAGCTGACCCAAGATGCTGGGTGTTGCTGGCCCTGGATCTGGGCTGGATGCAGGAAGGACCTTTGTGAAGGTGGAACAAAGGCTGCTGCGGGGATAAAATAGACTTTATGCAAGGCAGTGACCTCAACTAACGTTTTCTGCTGATGGAACACATAGCCTGGCAGGACTTTGGGGGCAGCCGAGCTCCCCCAGGTTGGGATTGGCAAAGCTCTCTGGTTTAGCCATCTTGTCAGTTTCAAAATTGGCAGAGAAGAAAGTTAGGGGGAAAAGGTTTTAAGTGCTTATGCTCACAATGTTAGGTAAATAAACGAGAAAACAACACTTTCCACTGTGAGTATCTTATTTCTCCTTCTTTTAAGAATTTCGGGGGGGGGGGGAGAGACAATAAATTTTCAGCACCGGGTACCATCTGACCACTGGCTAAGAGGTCCCAACTAAGTGGTGACTTGCCTCCTCCTATTGCGATTGAGGTTCCCAAACTCACTTCCCCCCCCTTTCCCTCCAGAATACAAAGGTGAAGAATGCCAGCACCACCCTCATGCTTTGCTATGGGAAGATAGCTCTTGCGGCCTCATCCGAAGACCTGCTCCGCTTCATCGAGCTCATCGTGGAAGAGCTCCTCTTCCTCTTCCATAACACCAGGAAGGTATGGCGCCCATTTCCCCACAGACTCCTGGTGTTTGTTCTCTCGGCTATACTGTACTTTTCCGCTTATAGACAAGGTGGGGTGTTTTTTTTAATTAAAAAAGGATGTTTTAAAATGTGGGTCATCTTCTACACGGATAGTGCATAGGGGGGATGTGGGATCGGATGCCGCTGCGAGCCGGAGATGGTCAGCGGCTATTGTGCGTGTTATTGGCGGCTGCGGCAAGGGCTGGTGTTGATTGGCTGTCGCTGCAGCAATTGGGCGGGCGATTGGTGGCTTCTGCCGGCGAGGGGACAGACGATAGGTGGGTTTTGCGACACGTGCGAGTGGCAGCGTAGGTCCGGCGGGTGAGCAGTTTTTGGAATCCCCCCTCCCTAAAAAAGCTGGACGACTGTGGGTAATCCCCCCAAAAGCTCAGCAACTCTGGGCAATCTCCCTCCATTTTCTTAATTTGGAATTCCCCCAAATTAGACACGGGAAAATCCAGCCTCTCCTGCCTTTCTCCTCTCCTACGACTCCAGGAGGTGTGCAACTGTTTCCCCAGTGGCCCCTATCCCGGCACTGAGCAGACCTCCTGAGCTCCGTCCAGGTCCTTCAGACTGTGCCCTAGGGCAGAGTCTCTGGCTTCATCCACCGAAGGGTTGTTCACTCCAGGGGTGTATACTGACTCCACACCTAGGACCAAATGGGGCATGACAGTGGTCCCTTGGTTCTCAAACTGAATCCGTTCCGGAAGTCCATTCTAAAACCAAAGCGTTCCAAAACCAAGGCGCGCTGCTTTCCCATAGAAAGTAATGTAAAATGGATTAATCCATTCCAGACTTTTAAAAACAACCCCTAAAACAGCAATGGAACATGGATTTTACTCCCTAAGAAGACTATTTCTGGGTTAGGTTTAGGGTTAAGTTTAGGATTGGGTTAGTGTTAGGGTCAGGATGAGGGTTAGGGTTAGGGTCAGTGTGGCTTTATGTTTCCTTGTGATTTGGGTTCAATCTTAATTTAATAAAATCCCTTCTCCTTTTAGGACAAGGCTCTGAAAAAAAGCTTTCTAAAAACAACCAAGGCACTTGTCATCTTGCCCCAAAAAGTGGAGGTTACCATATGCATCTTGGTGAGTTCAAAAGAAAAAGAGGGGGGTCTCCTGGGGTTCCCCCAGAGCATTTTTTAAATAGCTCTAAATTGTAGGTCTATTCTGGGTCTGATTCCCAGATCTAGGAAGCCCACTCTTCTCCCCTAGGAGGACCCACTTGCCATTGCCAAGGAGGTGTCTAGTGGGCTGGGCTGGATAAGGAGCACCATCCAGGGCTTGGTGGGGTGGCGGCAGGGATGGAGCCTCCAGTTCTCTGACATGCTGTGTGCTTCCCCACCACAGGAAATCATCGAAGAGGAGCCACAGGGGTCTTTCTCTTCTGGCTTGTTCTGCCAGGGCAATGGAAGCCATCACACATCTGGCGTAAGTATGGGGTGGGACTTCTCAGTCACCCTACAGCCACCTATTGCTGGCACCATCCCTTGCCATCCCCTTGGCCAGACACAGTGCGGGTTTATGGACTGCTGGGGCTGACCATTTCCTCTCCCCTTCTTTCTCTTTCCTCTTCAGTGACTTGGGGCCACCTTTGGACTCCATGCTTCGCTCTCAGCTAGTGAAGAAAAGTATTGAGAAAGTATTTTGCTTACCCACCTTGAGCCTCACCAGAGTCAAGGCCGGGAGCTCCATCCCTGCAACGCAGAGCCAGGTGAGTGGGAGGAAAATGGGGTTGCCACAGTGATCCATGCGACGGTCACCTCCAGACTAGACTATTGCAACTCGCTCTATGGCGGGGCTGCCCTTGAGGCTGACCCAGAAAACTCCAGCGGGTGCAGAATGCCGCGGTGAGGCTCCTTACGGGGGCCTTGCCGCGAGATCACATTCATCCCAGTGCTTTATCAGCTGCACTGGCTCCCGGTGGAGTACAGGATCAGGTTTAAGGTGCTGGGTTTTGACCTTTAAAGCCCTACGCAGCCTAGGACCCTCGTACTTAAGGGACCGCCTCTCCTGGTATGCCCCGGGTAGGACCTTGAGGTCCTCAAATAATAACATCCTGGAGATCCCTGGCCATAAGGATGTCAGGCTGGGCAGCTACTAGGACCAGGGCTTTCTCGGTTCTGGCTCCGATATGGTGGAATGATCTGCCGCAAGAAATGAGGGCCCTGCAGGAGTTGGTACCCTTCCGCAGGGCCTGTAAAACGGAGCTGTTTCGCCTGGTCTTTTGGGTTGGTTTGAGTGTAATCCCTGACGTTTTATTCCGTTGGTTGTTGGTGAGCTACTTAAATGAGGTGGCTTTTTAATTTTTAAGTTTTAAATTGTTTTTAATTGTATTTTTAACTGTTTGTTTTGTGATTGTGTGGTTTTATGATTGTTAGCCGCCCTGAGCCTGGTCTTGGCTGGAAGGGCGGGGGTATAAATAAAAGTTATTATTATTATTATTAATATTGTTGCCATGGCAACGGAGGTTAAAGTACGATAGTTAGGGCCAAATGGTTTGGGACACCCCAAGGAATTGAGCCAGTGTGGAGCCCTGTAGCTTTATATCCCACGACCTGTAACCTTTCTTGATGTATGCCAAAGAACGCTGGAATGTTGGTGCGCTGTGTTGGAACCCCTGCATAAGCTTGGTTATGAATTTGCTGAGCAGCCTGGTGGGCAAGGCTGCCCTCTTGCAAGAGCCCCAATCTGCTGATTCTCTGGGTTCTGAACCAGGCATAGGGAGCCGAGGTGCTCCCTAGAATCGGGACAGGTGGCCACCCAACCTCCCAGGAAGGAGGGTGCTGTTGCTCACGTCTTGCTTGCGGGTTTCCCACGGGGTCATTGGTTGGCCACTGTGGAAAGGGGGTGCTGGACTCGAAGGGGGTTTCCAGGGGGGTCTTCAGCTTTGAACTGCTTTGGCTTCTCTCCTTCCAGGACTTTTATCAGCAGATGGTCACCTGCCTGCCACAACATGCTCAGGAGCTTGCTGGCGGAGGACCCCCTCTCTGGAGACGCTGCAGGATATATTAGTGGTAAGGGAGCCCCCAAGACGTCAGAGCCGGGGGAAGCAGGAGCACGGGGGGGGGGCATCTGTGGATGCTGATGGTGAAAGGGGCCTCTGCTCTGCTAGGAATGCTTGTGCAAGGCGCAAGATCTGCCCTCTGCTGGTGGCATATGGGGAAGGGCCGTGGCTCAGGGGCAGAGCATCTGTTTTGCATGCTCAAGGTGCCCGGTTCCATCCTCAGCATCTCCAGGTGGGGCTGGGAAAAGACGCTCTGCCAATTGCCAATCATCATTCCCTGTGGCCAACAACCAAGCTGGGTTTGGTCTAAGGATGCTGCCTGCATGCCCTGACTAGGTTGTGTTATTGTAATTGTCGCACACACAAACAAACAAATGACAGATCGCGGGGCGGTTCACAACAAGAAAATACAAAATGAGAACACATAATAAAACAAACACAAACCAAGAGCCAATTAATTTCTAATTCTATTAAATGTTCAATGTGTTTCATTTAATGGCTTCCTTTTTTCTATATCTCAAATTGTTCTTATTTTGTTTGTAAGTTGCCTCCAGTCCTTGTCAAAGGAGCTATTATAATAATAATAATAATAATAATAATAATAATAATAATAATAATAATAATAGAAGTAGAACAAATTGCAGCAAACATTCTCTTTTGGAAGACAACCCCTTTTTGCCATTTGAAGTTAAATGTCTCCGCTATGGTCCCGGCATGATTGATTCAGGCAGTAACCGAAGCTTTGTGAATTTGCAAACCCAGATTAAGGGTTGTCCTTCCATGTGATGCTGAGGATTTCTCTCCTGGATGTGAGGGCGATCTGGCTGCGACATCTGCCGCCCCCATTGGTCGCCAGGGTTGATTTGGCTGATCTGGCTGGCTAGGCGGTGTCCCCTTCCTCCCTCACCGCTCCATGGGCGTCCCTCCCAAAGCTCACAGAGTGTACCCTTCTTCAGTCAAGGCTATACGAGGCTGCGCTCCCCTGCTAGAAGCTCCAAACCAGCTCAAGGTCCATTTGTATTTCTCTCCCCGCAGCACACAAACGGCTGGATTGATAGCACCAAAATCTTTGCACGGGAAAAGAGCTGTCAAGTGCACCAGTTTCCTAACGAAATATGTATCCGAGCATCTTAATTTTGATGTGAGTGACCAAGGCTTAATTTTTTTTTAGAATGTATGAAATTTCTCTACTGCTCTTCATCTGAGGATCCCAGGGTGGTTTACAATGGGCTTTTGTCTTGGTGCCGGGGCGGTCCACTCCCTCCGCACCCCTGTTCCTCCGCCAGTGTCCAGGGGTACCAGAAACCCCAGGATTCAAGCATTGTGCATTTCTGTATACCTTCTCCCCTAATGTCGGCATTCTGTTGTGGTGGTTGGAGACTGCTTTGCAAAATTGTGGAAGCGAGGATTCTGAAGGGAACCCTTTTGCTTCGGAAAGTTGAGGTGTGAACTAGATGAGAGCTGTTTGGCCTGGCCATCCCAGGGGAAGGTGGCGGCCAGTGCTATTTTTCTAGAAAAAAGAGCTGCCAGGACTCACCATGAGCTCTTATCATGGCAGAGGTGCCAGAGCTGAGTTCCAGTGAGTTCTGGCTGGGGGAAAAGCCACCTAAGCACGGGTCTCTTGCCCTGCGCCCCTCTGCCACCTTGGCCGACTGAGAGCATGCCAGGTGGTTTTCCCTTGCTGGGCTCTGTGGGACGAAGGCTGACTGCATCTCTCTCCTCTCTCTCTCTCCACCTCCTAGATCTCCCAGGATTTCCCCCTTCTGGGGCAGTTGGTGGGGCTCCTGGCCATCCGGCTAGTTGATAGAAAAGAAATCGGCCAGGCACGCAGCGGAGGCCCTATACCAGCTTCATTACATCATGATCGCCAAAATGGGTAAGGGGGATGCTGGGGAAGGGAGTGTTTCTTGTAAGCCGCAGGCTGGGAGATCTGTAGCGCCCTCCATCCCTGAGGGCAGTCCATGCTGGCTGCTGCTGGGCTTGTTGGGAGGCCAGAATTGGTGCCAGCCCTGGCCTCAGGCGAGAGGGCAGTCTGAGGGGAGGAAAGCCTTCTGGGTCAGACCAGTGGCCCACCCCAGTCCAGCCTCCTGTTCCCACAGGGGTTGAGCAGATGCCTGGGGTAAACCAGGAAGCAGAATTGGAACTCAAGAGCTCTTTCTTCTCCTGGGCTTTGCTGCTCTGGCACCATGGCTAATAGCCATGGTAGGGTAGCCTTCTCTTCCATGAATTTTCCTAGCCCTTTTTGAAAGCCATCTTGGTCCGGGGCCATCAAGGCCTCCTGTGGCAGGGAGTTCCACAGTTTAGCTGTGCACTGCAAGAAGAAGGACCACCCTGAAACTTCCGTTTCATTGGAGGTCCCGGAGTTGTCATGTTAGGAGGGAGAGAGAAAGCTTTCCCCTTGCCATAAACGTTGCATCTCCTCTTCCTCACCCCTTTTCTAAACGGAACCCCCCCCCGAATGCTGCAGCCATAGAGCTCCGCAACCCCCCCCCCCAGTCCTTTGGGTTGCCCCCTTCTGAACTTTGGGTTGCCCCCCTTCTGGGGAAACTGGAGGTTTTGAGCAGGGAGCACTCATGCTGTCTTCTTTTGCATGCATTTTCCTTCTTAGCCAAGGAAGTCCAGAGGCATAAAAGCCAGAAAGGCAAGGTGGTCACATGGCAGAGAGAAGACTTCTTCATCCCGGGGCCCCTCCGTCTTTTCTAACGACATCTCGCAAGGTGGCCAAGGTAGGTGTGGCTTTGGGGGACTGTTTCTTGCTAAGGCCGCAGCCAGCTCCCAGATAGCAGAGGTTGGTCCATCCTCTAGGGCAGGCTTCCCCAAACTTGGCCCTCCAGATGTTTTGGAGGTGACAATTCCCACCATCCCTGACCACTGGTCCTGCTAGCTAGGGATCATGGGTTTGTGACTACTGGAAAGAAAACTCCCTCTTCTTTCTTCTTTGGGCCAGGCTTTTGGGGAGCACCTGACGCCCAGACCAAATCAACGACGTTGTCTTGAAGGCCATTAACAACCTGAACTCGGATGACGGAGCCATCTCTCAGGCCGCCGGAGTGCTGCTCAGCTCCTTCCTTGAGGAGTGCGGGGTGGACATGGAGGAGGTAAGGCTCAAAACGGAGACGGGGGGGGGGGAGCAGGTTTCCTATCAATCAGGGGTGGCCAACTCCCAAGAGACTGCGATCTACTCAGAGTAAAAACTGGCAGTGATCTACCCCCTTTTTGGAGTTCAGGTCAAAGTTGTTGAGTTTTTTCAGGCTGGAGGTAAAATGCTAAGCTTTTCTTTTCTTGGTAAATGATTTTTATTTTTGTTTCAAAAATAGAATACAGAAAAAAGAAAAGAAAACTTACAACCACTGTCACATATTCCCTATTACATAACGCATTCTGTTTTTGTATCACATTCTTGAGATTTTCTTAATAAATCTTCAAATATCGTCTTCTGTTCCCCCTACCTCCCTGCTTCCCCCACCCCATGTGCGATCTTATTGAGACTTAATTTATCATTTCCTGTTGTGTTATCTATTTTTATACTTACTATTGTCTCTTTTATGGTGTTATCCTGTATCCTTGCAAGTAAAACTTTTTATACTTCTATTCAGTTAGCTTTCTTTCCATATTTTTCCATATATACTTCTACACATTCCCACTCTTTGTTAGCTTTCTGGATAGAGCCCCATCTGACTGACTCCGTTAATTTTGCCATTGCCATAAATTCACAAATCTTAGATCTCCATTTCAGGTATTTCTGGTATTTTTCCTGTTTTCCAGTTCCTTGCAACTAATAATCTCGCCGCTGCTGTCCCGTAGAGAAATATATTCTTTTTGTCTTTGGGAATATCATCAGTTAGTAAGCCATCAGATATGCTTCTGGTTTCTTGTGGGTTGTGCTCTTGAATATTTTTTTTCAACTCTTCGTGGATCTTAGTCCAGAATTGTTTAATCATCCTGCACCCCCACCACATATGAGCTTTTTTTAGCGGAGCCACAGTTGTTCAGCTTCTTTGGGGGGAGCCAATGATCTATCAGTGATCTACTGCAGGCACCCAGTGATCTACCAGTAGATCAAGATCTACTTGTTGGACATGCCTGCTATAAATGAAACATTCTCTTCGGACGTAGAATTAGCTTGTTTCTGGGAAGTAAGAAGGCATCGGTTTCCACGTCTGTGGCTCGTACCTCTGTTTCCATTCTGCTGCAGTCGGCTTCCAAAAAAACAACCACCATGTTTTATCTCGCTGTTTGCTTTGGCAGCATGTTTAATAACATTATTCCACCCTGTTCATGTCAATGCAAAGGAAACACAATGTGGACAACACTGAGGTCAATGGACCATTGCTATTCCTAGGGTGCAGCTTCCTAAGTTAACAGGAGAGATGAGTTGATCTGTTTTATATTTATTTTGAGGTTCTCTTTGTAAGCTGTATTGAAAATCTAAATACATATTTTCAAACCAAACAAACCAATAGTCGTTTCTTTCTCATCCCGGTATGTAATATATATATATATATATATATATATATATATATATATATATATATATATATATATAATAAAAATTTCCACAATTTTCACATAAAATTCCAATACATAATAAATTTTCCTTCCCCCACTACCGGTACTTTCCACCCCATTTTCCATTGTGTTTTTTTATTCTATCGCATTGCTGCACCCTAACTTCACTCTGTCAAGAGAACAAGCTGGTCATCACAAACACTCTTTTCCAACAACACAAGAGGCGACTCTACACATGGACATCACCAGATGGGCAGCATCGAAATCAGATTGATTATATTCTCTGCAGCCAAAGATGAGAAGCTCTGTACAGTCAGCAAAAACAAGACCTGGAGCTGACTGTGGCTCAGATCATCAGCTTCTTATAGCAAAATTCCAGCTTAACCGGAATTAAGATTGCCGGAAGAAATATCAACAACCTCAGATATGCTGATGATACAACCTTGATGGCAGAAAGTGAGGAAGAAGAATTAAAGAACCTTTTAATGAGGGTAAAAGAGGAGAGCGCAAAATATGGTCTGAAGCCCAACATCAAAAAAACTAAGATCATGGCCACTGTCCCATCACCTCCTGGCAAATAGAAAGGGGAAGAAATGGAGGCAGTGAGAGATTTCACTTTCTTGGGTTCCATGATCACTGCAGTTGGTGACAGCAGTCACAAAATTAGAAGACGCCTGCTTCTTGGGAGAAAAGCAATGACAAACCTACACAGCATCTTAAAAAGCAAAGACATCACCTTGCCAACAAAGGTCCGTATAGTTAAAGCTATGGTTTTCCAGTAGTAATGTACGGAAGTGAGAGCTGGACCATAAAGAAGGCTGATCGCCGAATAATTGATGCTTTTGAATTATGGTGCTGGAGGAGACTCTTGAGAGTCCCATGGACTGCAAGAAGATCAAACCTACCCATTCTGAAGGAAATCAGTGCTCACTGGAAGGACAAATCCTGAAGCTGAGGCTCCAAGACTTTGGCCACCTCATGGGAAGAGAAGACTCCCTGGAAAAGACCCTGATGTTGGGAAAGATGGAGGGCACAAGGAGAAGGGGACGACAGAGGATGAGATGGTTGGACAGTGTTCTCGAAGCTACTAACATGAGTTTGGCCAAACTGCGAGAGGCAGTGAAGGATAGGCATGCCTGGCGTGCTCTGGTCCATGGGGTCACGAAGAGTCGGACACGACTGAACAACAACAACAACAACAACAACAACAACAACAACAACTTTGTATTCCTGGATAGCTATTGTATATTTTATGCTTATTGATTTTATATAGGCCAGATAGGAGTTAGTCTAAGCCTTGAAATGAGTTTAAATATATTGGCGAATGTTTGTCCATTGGTAATCAATTTACATGCTCATTCTCTGAATGAAAGAGAGCCAGAATAAGGAACAATAGTCAGTATTTTTCCTGCAAGGGCCTCTTTGTAAGATATGGAATTCATAGACTGAAACATTTGAAGGTTGCACAAGCGAGAGAGATAGTACCTGGCTGGGAATAAGTTTATAGGAGAATGCAACATTAAGCCTGTACGCCTGTGCCAAGGGAGTGGCAACATTTGAAGGTACATTCCTGAGATTAGATGCAGTTGCAGAGAAACTCAGAATATGTTTTTAGAAAGCCCTATGCCCCCCTTTCTATAGAAAAACCTTTTAAAAGGACTTTCTTTTTCCTATGTTTTAAGCCTTTTGCTTGCAGTATGTTATAATCAATTATAAGTATCTTTGTATTGATCTTGCGTATATGTTATAACCAGTTATTGATAAGTGTGCTTGTTTCATATATTGATCTTATTTGACTGTCTGAGAATGTGTGCCCAAGGTCTTTTGTCTAATATAGGGAGTCTGGGATCGGGTTCAAGAATTCCTTGCTGTATTCTTATCAAGCCACCTGCTTTAAGAATTGTATCAAAAGAATACAGTCTGGGTTATCATCAGAAAATAGAATGTCAGCATTTTCGGTTTCCTGAAGATGACGCCTCAGAATAAAGTTTCCATTTCTTTTGACCTAATGTATAAAAGATCACATGCCCCTCAAGGAGATTGGGTAGATTTGCAAGCTATTGTGCTGTCCCTTGGTACTGACATATGCAGTACAAAATAAAGTCTGGTTGTATTTCTAATGGCGTTGGGCCTCTTGGATTTCTATTCCATGCTCTAGCTAAGGCTTATCAAACCCACTTTCTCATCCTGGTCTTCTTTTCTTTTCTTCCAGCCAAACATTATAATTAGGGAGATCTACCACCATCTCCTTTTCACCCCGCCCTCCACCAGGGAGGAGGCGACAAGAGCAATTGTACACCTGGGCAGGAAGCGGCTGGTGCCCGTGGTGGACAGCCTTCTAGACTTAGCCATGGACTGCAATAAGTAAGGACCTCCGTTTCTTTGCTAATGTACCGTGTTTCTCATAATATAAGACATACCTAAAATATAAGGCATAGCAGGATTTTCAAGGGGTCACAAAATATAAGGCATACCCCGAAAATAAGACGTACCCCGAGCCAACGGGACCCAGCACACCGGCTGCGGCAGGAGGAGGAGGCGGCCTGCCGGGTCGGTGCCCAGAACTGGCTACTGCTGCAGCAGCGCTGCGCCGCACGGAGCCACCGCCGAGCGCTCCAGCCAGCGGGACCCAGCACGCTGGCCGCGGCAGGAGGAAGAAGCCTGCCGGGTCAGCGCCCAGAAGCGGCTGCTGCTGCTGCTGCTACAGCGCCGCACCGCACGGAGCGAGACCGCCGAGTGCCCTGAGCCAGCGGGACCCTGCTGCTGAAGCACCGACAAAGCGCTTCAGCAGCAGTAGCAGCCAGTTCCGGGCGCCAAGCCGCGGCAGGAAGAGGAGGAGGCTTGCCAGGTCGGCGCCCAGCAGTGCCGCACGAAGCGAGACCGCCAAGCGCCCTGAGCCAGCGGGACCCAGCAGTGCTCTGTAGCACTTTGAATCCTCCTCCTCCTGCCGCAGCTCGGGGCGCTCCACGCGGCGCTGCTGGCCGCTTTGTCGGCGCTTCAGCAGCAGCAGCCAGTTCCGGGTGCCGAGCCGCGGCAGTGAAGCCCGGGCTATGACCTGCCTCCTGAGCTACCTGAGCGGCGGCAGTCCCTCCGCCGCCCTCCGCGCCTTGCTCAAGCCTTCCTGGAGGCACCAGCCGCCTGCTCCGCCGCCGCCGCAGAGCCACCTCGCCTTAGCGCCCAGCGCAGCCCGCCTGGCCGCGTCGGTGGCTTCAGCCACCGCCGCATCCGGGCTCCCCTCTCAGCTGTTAGCGCTGGCGGGGCGAGGGTCTTCACCGCCGCCGCCGCCGGCTCCGCCTGCCCCTTCCGCCTCGCAGTACTGCCTCAGCTCGGATGCTTCCTCCGAGCTCCCTTCGCGGTCGGGAGGCAGCGGGTTCTGCCCATCCCGGGTGGTGGTGGTGGCCAAGATGACCCGCTACGAGTTCGAGCAGCAGCGGTACCGCTACGCGGGGCTCTCCGAGGAGGACCTCAAGCAGCTAGTGAGTGGAGGTGCTCAAGGATCGCGTGTTTAAATCTTCCCTTTCGGCCTGCAAATGGGCCGAGATCATAGAATGGCAGAGTTGGAAGGGAACCCTGAGGGTCATCTAGTCCAACCCCCTGCAATGCAGGGAATATGCAATTGTCCCTTAAGGGGATCGAACCTGCAACCTTGGCGTTATCACAACCTTGGCGTTATCAGCGCGCGGCGCTTGAAGCCCTGTTCTGGACCCATAATAAATGTGGATTGCTGTACCATACTTAATAAAAATAAGACATCCCCCGAAAATAAGCCATACTGTGTTTTTTTGGAGGGAAAAAGAATATAAGACGGTGTCTTATTTTAGGAGAAACACGGTAATGTAGAGGAAATCTAAAAGGCCTGTCTTTTTTAAAGAAAATAAAATTTCTCTTTTGACAAATTGCAGGACGGCAGCGCCACTCTGGCAGGCCCTGGTAGCCGATAAATATTGCAGCGCCAAGGTAGTGAAGACCCTCCTGGAGCGCCTGTGCAACCAAGACCCCAGTGCAGAAGTGCGCTCCAGGAGGTGCAGCACATCGCTCCTTCCTATGGCGGTACGAAAGCCCTCCGTTTCTTTCTCCTGAATGGGGCTGGGGGCTTCTTGCCTCGGGGGCTCTTCATCTGACAATGTCCTCTTCTCCTGTCCTTCTCCCTCCAGGCGACCAACATATTGTGCCTGATCCTAGAGTCCCCTCAGGCTCCGGATGTGGTGCAGGACAAGTTCCCCCAGCTGTTGCTTGGACTTACCACTCAGATTTATTTTATCCTTGGCGGGCCCAGAAGAAGTTCGAGGGCGGCAAGTCTCACCCCAGCCCCCTCGTTGCACCGTACTCCGCTGGCGTAAGAGACCTGCTGATGCATTTGGGGGGGCCCTCCCTTCTCTCCCTGACCTGGAGCCGGGATGGGTAGCTAAGAGACCCAGGCTTCCCCAGCCCCTGGGCTCTTCAGTCATTTGGGGCCCCAACTCCCACCAGCCCCAGCCAGCACAACTGAGTTGTAGTCCAAAACCTCTGAGGGACACTAGGGTGGGAAAGGATGCTGGAGACTCTCCCGCACGATGGGCTGGTTTGGGTGTGGTGCGACTCACGTGTCCTGAAACCTGAAGTCTCCATCCCAGCTTGTGCTGGAAACCTGGGAGAGGCTGCGGGGGCTGGTGGTTGTGGCTGGATCCATCAGGCCTAGCAGCTCAAGGCTGCAAGATGTCAAGGACCTAAAACTCCCCGGATGAACCTTGTGATCATCATCGGAGGCCCCTCTTCATGGGCCTCCTCCACGAGAAGTCCGGAGGGGGGCAACGCAAGAAGGGGCCTTTTCTGTGGTGGCTCCCCCTTAGTGGGCTGCTCTCCCCTCCCCAGGGAGGCTTGTCTGGTGCCTTCATTATATACCTTTAGGCGCCAGGCGAAAATGTTCCTCTTCAGTCAGGCTATTGGCGGATTAACACCCTGCGCCCTTTCAATGGTGTTTGGGAGAGGGAGAGGAGTTATTGGTTTGGTTTGTTCATGTTTTTATTATTTATTTAGTAAATAATAAATATAATATTCTTAATTCTTTCACTTGATTCAGGACCGCAGTAAAGGCTCTGAAAAACCTTATTGGGTGTGGCGGCTATATCAACGAAGACAACATTCTGGAGGTGGAAAGGTGCTGGGAATTGCTCTCAAGTCCAGAGACCTTTTTCGAAGGCATCCGTCTTCTGATAAGGTAAGATGGTGAAAAGGACTGGCAGGTGAGGCCTGAAGAGCAGCCCCCCCCCCAAGGCCTGCTTTCTGGGAAATGGGGAGAAACTTACTCCAGTGGTACCTGGGGTTCAGTACTAAATTCGTTCCGGAGGTCCGTACTTAACCTGAAGCACCACTTGAGCTAATGGGGCCTCCCGCTGCCGCTGCCCCGCCAGAGCACCATTTCTGTTCTTCTCCTGAAGCAAAGTTTTCTAAGCATCTTTGTAGGCTGGTCTAAACAAGAAAGTTCTCAGCAGGTGCCGAAAAGAGTACAGTGAAGGCACCTGTTTGATATCAATAGGCGGGGAGTTCCAAAGTTTAGGTGCTGACACACTAAATCAGGGGTCAGCAACCTTTTTCAGCCGTGGGCCGGTCCACCGTCCCTCAGACCATGTGGGGGGCCGGACTATATTTTGGGGGGGAAATATGAACGAATTCCTCTGCCCCACAAATAACCCAGAGATGCATTTTAAGTAAAATGACACATTCTGCTCATGTAAAAACACGCTGATTCCCAGACCGTTTGCGGGCCGCATTGAGAAGGCGATTGGGCCACATCCGGCCCCCGGGCCTTAGTTTGGGACCCCTGCACTACATGTTCTTACAAATGCAGAGCAGGCATTCTGTGGTGCCTGAAAGAGTGCCAATTCCACCAATCGAAGAGGTTGAGTGGGTGCATATGGGGTAATGGTAATATTATTACAATTCCATTTACAGTGGTATCTCAGGTTGCATACGCTTCAGGTTAAGAACTCCGCTAAGCCAGAAATAACGCTTCAGGTTAACTTTGCTTCAGGATAAGAACAGAAATCGTGCTCTGGAGGCGCAGCGGCAGCAGGAGGCCCCATTAGATCAAGTGGTGCTTCAGGTTAAGAACGGACCTCCGGAACGAATTCAGTACTTAACCCGAGGTACCACTGTATTAGTTGCACTTCCCCAGCAGGTCCTGGGGTGGATCACAGCCCTTTAAAATTCAGAATTAGAATCAGCTGAAACCAATGGCAAAGGCAGGAATAGGCTGGGTCCTGGAAATGCGTCTCTCATCATCATCATCATCATCATCATTATGGAACACCTAGCGCTTCTTCAGGCTTGTGCATCCTTTGTGTCTGGTTTTGATGTTTCAGGACCATGTTCGCCTTAAAAAAGCAACATCTAAAAAGAATATTCGAGGAGGCAGATGCCTACATTCAACAACATCATGAGATTAAGGAAAGGACCGTTGGCGTTAACATCTATGCCGAGGTGAGAGTCAGAGTCCACCTCTTCTTTTTCCTCCTCCTCCTCACCTGCTTTCCAGCAGCCGCTAACCGGTGGCCCATGGGAGGAGGCCAGCAGCAGTGGCCACGGAGGGGCAAGGAGAGGCCCCTCACAGCCCCCCTCACTTGGGACAAGCTCTGGCTCCTCCTCCTCCCCGAGCTCCGGCAGGGGACACGGGGACATTGCGGCATCAACTCAGAAGCCGGGGCTGTCCCTGGAAAATCAGGGCAGACTTGGAGGGGATGGGGTAGGGAACTTGGGTTTTCGCAGAACTTACTTTGGTGTTTTCTTTTTCAGCTCCTTTTCCACCCAGAGGTCTGTCAGATATTCAGCCGGGAGTGGATCGTGGACACCCTCCAGGAGGGGATCCTCACCCCCAGCCCCCTCATGCAGCTGGGCAGCATGAGGGGGCTGGGCTACCTCCTGGAGGACCGCATTGCGGTAAGAGATTGGTGGCGGGGGGCACATTCTTATTATTATTATTACATTTTTATTTATAACCCACCCCTCCCCCGCCAGGGCCGGGCTCAGGGCAGCTAGCACCAAATATAAATTACAATAAAACATAATAGAAAAAACAACAAACAAACAAACAGTTAATTAAAATACGGCTTAAAATGCAGCTTAAAATTCAGCCTCAGCATTAGCCCATAAATCAGGACCATAAAATAATAATAATAATATAATAATAAACTTTTATTTATATCCCGCCCTTCCCAGCCAAAACCGGGCTCAGGGCGGCTAACAATCAGTTAAAAGTACAGTTTAGCAATTTAGCAGACAGTTAAAAACTACAGATATAAAATACACTTTAAAACTTAAAAATTTGAATTTTAAAAGTTGCATTCAATTTAAACCAAAAGCCAAACGGAACAGCTCCATTTTACAAGCCCTGCGGAAGGGCGCCAACTCTTGCAGGGCCCTCGTTTCTTGTGGCAGATCATTCCACCATATCGGGGCCAGAACCGAAAAAGCCCTGGCCCTGGTGGCTGCCAACCTGACCTCTTTATGACCTGGGATCTCCAGAAGGTTATTATTTGAGGACCTCAAGGTCCTGCCTGGGGCATACCAGGAGAGACGGTCAAAGGGAGGAAACATCAGATATTCACCCAAGCCAGCTATCCATGCTGGTCCTACATGGGCCAGCAAAAAAGCCCAGGGAAAATTGATATACCAAATGCCACATTAGGGGTCAGAGTGAGTCCAAGCCAAAGGCCAGGGGAACAGCTCCGTCTTGCAGGCCCTGCGGAAAGATGTCAAATCCCGCAGGGCCCTGGTCTCTCGTGACAGAGCGATGCAACAAGTCGGCCCTGGCCCTAGTTGAGACCAATCTAACCTCCTTGAGGCTCGGGACCTCCAAAGGTCCTCCGTGGGGCATAGCAGGAGAGGCAGTCCCATAGGTACCGTATGGAGTTTTACCAAAGACTAATCTGGCACCGTTCTGTCCCCTCCTGTCCCCAGTTGAACCACTATGAGAAAAAAATGCCGCGGATCCTGAGGGAGATTGAGGAGTTCCTGAAGGACAAGAGGCCGGAACATCGTGAGGCAGCAGCCGTCCTGGCAGGTAATTGAAAACAAAGCTGTTGTTGTTGTTGTTGGTTGTTTTGTGCCTGAGGCAATCCCCCCAGTAGCCCCACTGCGCCCCACCATTGGCCCTGTAGGAAGTCCTGGAGAGCCCCTGTTAGTCAGTGCAGGCAATCAAATGCGGGAACTGATCATTTTATTCTGATCTCCCTAGGATTCCATGCTAAATATTTAAATCCCGGGATGAGGCAGCAGGCGGAGAAGCTACATCGGGGTGAGTAAGGATCCAACCAGCTCTTTTCCTGGCAGGGATCTTTTCCCCACAAACCCCCTGGGAACCAAAATCGGCCAGTCAATGGCTCCTAGCCACAATGGCTCGGCGCTGAGCCCCAGTTGCGGGAAAGCACAGGAGGGAACTGGGCTCTTGTGCTCGGGTCCCACTTCTGGGTTTCCAGGGGGTGTATCTGGTTGTCCATTGTGAGAACAGGACACAGGACGTTGGCCTGATCCAAGAGGGCTCTGCTGTGGTTCTCATGTTCCTTCTTCCGTTGCAGCTCTCCTGGACCTGCAGGGAGACCCGAACGCCAATGTTTCGATTGCTGCAGCGGCTGCAATCAAGCAATTCTCTTTCAAACATTGGATTGGATAAAGCCGACTTGTGGGCTGGGCAGTTGTGAGCCTGCGTCGCCCTGCTTGGACAGCCAACCCGCCACATTCCACGATAGAACGTTGAAATAGTATGATGGAGGGAATAGGGGTAGCCCCCAGGATGAGATCTTCAAGCGGGTGTTTGGCTGTGGGAAGCAGTGTCCTTTCTGCAAAGTCCCCTGTGAAGCTGGAGGGAGCGGTCATCAAGAGCATTTTGCAACTGTCCATCGGCCTAAAGGACTGGGAAGGTGCAGAGAAGAAGAGTCAGAAAAGCTTGTCTATGGTATCTGTTCCACTGCTGTTGCTTCCAACACTAAGTTCAGAAATAAGGACACAAATTGGGAATGGCATCCATACAAAGATTATCGTGTATATTATTCAGACTGGTGCATCCAACCAGATCCCAGTATCAATGCTTCAGATTACTGGAAGTTTGTTTTGAACAAATACAACCATGATTTTGCCAGAGCATATAACGCTAAACCAGCTGATCTGCCAGCGGACTGGGAGAATATAACTGAAGAACAAGCACTGAAGGCCTTAAAGGACATTTATAATATGAAGTGAGCATTCTTATCTTGGCAGAAGAGAAACATGGATCTACTTCCCATGAAAGCATTCCACAAATTTTGCAAGTCTTAATAATGCAGAAAAGACCCCTTGAAAGTTAAAATGGATCTCTTTGAAGGTCCCCTAAAACTGATAGATAAGAATGCAGAACCCTATTTGCCCTAAGTCCCTGGGTGGATTTCCATTTATTTCAGTGTGCCTTATGTTTTGTGCCACATGTAGTGGAATGTTTTCAGCCAGTCGTGTCTACCTGTATCACTGTGTCCATCTTCTCTGTTCAGGAGCATGTTTATCCCAATCTCGTTTTTCTTCTCTTTCCCGATGCCCTTAATCCAGAGCATATTATTTACCTTGAGCAGCAATCTTTCCTCTTCCCCTCCATTGTATTAAAATACTGCTGCTAACTTGGAATTTGAAATTCCCCAGGTGATGACAGCAGTGCACCTCACCCCCAACTCAGGCTTGCTCATAGTGGGGGTTCTACAGATGATAACCTTGCTTCCCTTCCTGTTTATTATTATTACTCTCTCAGTTATCATGATAATCTTAATTCCCTATCTACTCTCATGTTTGGAAGAAAACTTTTGTCGAGTAGAATTTCTTTAATAAGCTTTAGCCTTTAGGAATGGTAGAGTCTACTGATGCTGATTTTCACTTCTTCTTTTTTTGCGATGACATTTATAAAAATGATAGTAAAATGAATGTCTGAAGGTATATTGGGTCCAATTTCATGTACAATAGGGGTAGTCCTCTCCATCCCAAAGATACAAACAATACAACACATATCATACATCACTAAAACAAACAATACAACAAACAATACAACACATATCATACATCACTACAAACAATACAAACAATACAACACATATCAAACAATACAACACATATCATACATCACTAAAACATCCATATCTCTTCTAACATACATCATACATCATTCAACCCTAATCTCATCCCTCACATCCACCCATCTCATCCATCCCCTTATACATCCAATATCCAACATCCAACATCTTCCATCCTTATCATACAACATCCAACCTTCTCATCACCCCCCTCCCCTTATTATTTAAATTCATTTATCCTCTTTATTACATTCTATATATTTCCCATTCCTCCCTCCCCCCTCCCCCAATATTATCCCTCCCCCTCTCTTTCTTCTTTCCTTCCCTTATATCCCTATCTCTATTCCCCCCCTTACCTTTAAAAAAAAAAAAAACA